>RPOG01004105.1:0-11659 GCA_008086565.1 Thalassoma bifasciatum | reverse complement strand
TCACAACAACGTGGACGTCCTACCTGTTTGGGGTCATTACGTCACATCCTGACGCCCGTACCCTGAATATTCACTCTCCTTTCCACCAGAGGAATCCAGAGTTCAAACATATCAAAAGTTTTGTTTCATCAAATTATTCCAAGTGGTGAAATTTCTCCTGTAAAGTCCGTTGTTTGTCTGTCTGTCGTGTCCGTTCTCATCAATAACAGCAGCTTCACAGTCTTAGAGCATTTCCTCCTCAATGTCAATCTGACAAAGCTGCAAGTCTTTGTTTTCAACAGGGTTCTAGCTGCAAGACTAAAGTGACCCCATTGTTTTCTGTTGAGCTTTCAACCCAGGACAGCTTGTGATAGACAACAAGTGCTCCCTGCTTGACTGACCAATATAATAGCTCTATTAGTAGGGTTGTCACAATACTAAAATTTCAAACTCGATACCGATACTCAGAAAAATATTCGATACTCGATACCATTTTCGATACTACAGAATAAAAAATGACAAATAATTAAAAAGGCATAAAAAACATTTTATTAACATGAAAAACAGAACCCCACATAATCAATTCGATAAAATATTGAAAAAATCAGAAGTTTAAAAAACAAGGCAATCACGTTTTCACTAATTGCATTAAGAAGAAAGAAGTATTTATAAATACAACTTATAACACAATTTCACACTGTTCTACTGAGGTATTATTCTTTTAACTTGCAAAAGTTTACAAAATCTAAATTTAGCACCAGCAAAAAAAACTTCAAAGAACGAAAATTGCCACAATAACAACATTTTTGGTTGTCTGAGGTAAAAACACACAAAAGAAACAACAATTAGATTAATAATTTGAGGTATTAAACTATAAAAGTAAACAACTACTAGTTAAATTGAACATCACCTGATCCTCACAGTTATTCCACAGATCTGTTTATTTTTTAAGCTTCAGGAAACTTAGGATCATAGTTTCACTCTTTTTCAAACAGTAGTGGTCTAGTTGGCTGTTATTTCTTAGGTTTGGTTGCAGGTTGCACCATGGCAAGTTAGTATCGTATCCGGATACGGCGTTTCAGTATCAATACTTTTCGGAGTATCGATACTTTTGACAACCCTATCTATTAGAGGGGTGATTATTGGCTAACAAGTCTGTCACTCACTTGAATACTTATCCAATCATTTTACCTCTCACATGAAGCCAGCTGTAGCCATTTAGATCATTGGCGACACCTTTTTATCGCTGTATGTCTTCATTCTAAATCATGTGCGCAACAGAAAAGGTACAATCTGTGACTGGCAACTACTATTATTTAACACATAAGACTGGCATAACACTGTCATATCAAATACATCCCCAAACAATGTTGACTTTGCATGAAAGGTGACATAATTCACCCAATGACACTTAATGACAACATTCATAAACATGTATGAAGCCTCTTTAAACTCATGTCTGTGTTATGTTTACCCCTTTATATAAAGTGTTCCTGATTTTCAACTAAGCTTCCCACAAAGAGATCAAAGTTGACTAAAAAGAGGACACTGAGCACTGACAAAGCTGGTTTTGTTTGCACAGAGTCTTCAGGACAGTGAGTACAACTCTGCCTAAAAAGCTCAAATTTCACCCAAATGTAGATTAGAAGGTGTAGAAGTGATGTGGTGGATGTTTTATGTTTGGCATGAAGCATCTTGAAGTTAATGATTTTCAAAAAATTGTTATGAGAAAAAAAATGTTTCAGCTGAATTTATTCTGATGTGGACTTTAACCACATATAAAAACATGACATTTTCTGAAACTAGAGATTTGAATCTATCAAAATGAAGTGTCACTGAAGAAAGAACCAAAACAGACGTCTTCCTCCAGCTTGTGTGCCTGTGCCATCGCGTGTAAAAAGGTTTTCCTCTCATCACCTGCTGAGCTCTGCTTTCTGCTGCACCTCCTCTGAACTCCATTAGCCTTGCAAATCACGCCAGGATCCCCCCTTCCCCGACAGTATCTCTTAATTAATGTGTTGACATTTATGCAAAACAGCAGAGAAGATTTTTGATTCGGTGCAGGTCTCGCTCCTTTTTTTTTTTCTTGCTCAGTGCTAACGTTATCTGTCACACGCGCAGGTTTGTGAATGAAATCTTATTCGTGTATGTGTGTCGGCTCCTTAAAGCAAAGGTCAGCTCCGACTGAATTCACTCAGGAATTGTCAGTTGATTCTCTTATCTCGGATCAAACTGCAGCTTGATTGACAGATACGTGGCGGAAAGAAAAACACGTGTGAAGGATAGAAGCTGCTCAGGGTGTGGGAGCTGCTCGTGAACCGTTTCTCAGATCAAGAAAATGCAAAGTTATCACAAAATATTCTGCATGTGAGAAACCTATGCTGGTATCAGGTTGAAAACTGTGAAATGCATGTTAATGGTTGTGGTATTCTGCTTCCTGTTTGTCACAAAAGTGAGCAAAACCTTCCTGTCTTTGATTCACAACACTGTGTTTGCTCACTGATGACAATCTGACTGAATTATGCAGCTGGATTTTTTTTTTTTATCTCTTGTTTGTTTGATCAGATTGGCTGCTGAGCATTTAGCTGTTTGTGTGCAAATGCATGAAAGTGTGTGTGTGTGTGTTTGACACATCCTGACCTTCAGGTGGTTTCTCAGAGTAAACACAGATCCAAAGAGGAAAATAAATCACAAGGAATGAAAGCAAAAAAGGAGAGAGCAGTAGATTCTTGAGTGTAGTTAAAGTTGCGTTGCTGTTATTATGGCCGTTTGCTGCAGTGGGCCAATCCTCTGAAATCCCTCCTGCTCTCTAAGCCTTCACAGTGGAGCAGTGCAGAGCTCGCCGTTGTACTTAATGAGTGTACTTAATCAGCCGGGATGCTCGCGGATGCAGCATGTTAAATCACAATGAGCTCTTTGTACAGGAAGTGACAAAGGAGCTTCCACTCGCACGACCCGGCGATTGAACAGCCTCCGATAATGAGCACAGGAGGAGGGAAATAAAACAGGAGCGAAGAGAAACGACGGTCGCATTCAGCTCTGGTTGATGAGGAAGTTTCATCCTGGAAAAGAAATGTTGATGTGAGATGGATTTTTGTTTCTTTAACATGACACATTCAGCTGGATTCTCCCTGAAATGATGATAAAAGACTTTCACCTCATCACCTCTGTCTCTCTCTGCATCTGTGAACAATATTTGTGTTTGAAAGAGTCTTAATCATGTTGATATCTCTGACATCGATCAATAATATTCACTGCAAGTTTTTTTTTTCTCCCAGAGATGTGAGTAGAGAAATGGTTCCAGTTCAGATTTGATCCATTAGCCTTTATTCTGAAGAATTCCCTTATCGATTCTTTACGTTACACTAGAGTGGAAAGACTCTAGTTGTTAGAGAACAGTTTCCCAAGAAAAACAAAAAACAGAGTTTCAACTTTCATCACAGAAACATCACGAGTGTTTCTACGGCAAGCTCAAGGTTCCAAACAACTCAAATCATTGTTCGATGGCCTACTTCAGTCAATAACATGCAACAAAACTATACATCAATAGACCTGTCACAATAACAGATTTTGCAGGACGATAAATTGTCCCAAAAATCATTGCTACAAATGATTATATTGCCATTTTCAACTATAATAATAATAATGGTATAATATTGTAAGTACACCCTTTTGAAGATAAATAACTTTTTATTTCTTAAGAATATTTAAAATTGGAATTACATTATAAAAAAAAGACATTGTAAATATCCAAAATAAATAATCAACACAACTAAAAACAATTAACAAAATGGACTGTCAGTCTCTGTTGACCAAAAAATGCACTTGAATTAAAGCCACACAAAACTGAAGCAATAAACAAAGTATAAAGTCTCTGTAAATAATAATGCACTTCAATATATATTTAACATTAGACTCAGACTTTAAGTTATTTCATAGTCAAAACTGTCAATCCAGTACGGACCTTTGTAAACAAAAAATGCACTTGAATAAAAAAAAACACTCAAAACCAAAAGCAATATGTAAAATATGTAAAATAGACTCTGTTGTGTTTAAGAAATAAAAAAAAAAAACTCACAGCGATTCAGCAAAGTTAACTCATTATCCAGCGTCTTTGGTGAATAAAAACCGTATCGAGCCTGGCAAAATTATTGAGCTCATTTTTAATTGTTGTGCAATTAATTGATTTATCGATAATGGCGACAGGCCTACCTGCAAGTGATTTTTCTCACTAGAGATGTGAATAGACAAATGGTTCCTCTTCAGATTTGATCCATTAGCCTTTTTTCTGAATAATTCCCTTATCGATTCTTTACGTTACACCGGAACAGACGGACCTTACATAGACTATTTTGCCCCAGTTTTCCAAGAAAAACAAAAAACAGAGTTTCAACTTTCATCACAGAAACATCACTACTTTAACTACGGCAAGCTCAAGGTTCCAAACAACACAAAATCATTGTTAGGTGGTTTACTTCAGTCAATAACATACAACAAAACTATACAACAACATTATGTGATGTGTAATTTTTACTTAGAGATATATAAATCCATCGACCAATTTCATATTTATGTACTTACTTAATATAATGTTGACGCACAAAACCTGAAAAGGGAATTGGTGTCAATAAAATCTTATCGATTCTCATCTCTACTTCTTACATCAGGTCAGACTTTTCTTTTCCGTCATTTAAGTTTCAAATGATATAACAGGGATATTTAATAAATCTGTGAATATGCTGCACTGCTGCGCCTGCTCCTGCGCACCAGAGCCAGAGAGTTTGTCCTCCTCCTGCATTTTGCCTTTTGAATCATCTTTTTTCAGAGACGTGATTCAATGAAAAGTAAAGTTTGGAGACATTTTCAGAACAAGCACAATGCATTAAGTGCAGATAGTTTTGCCTTGGAAAGAGAAAAAAGACAATATCTGCAGGAAGCAAAACAAACTTTAAGCAGCGCTTCACTGTGACGCTAAACTACGACTGTTTAAAGTTTTTATGGCAAGTCATGAAATCATAAGGCGTGAAATAAAGAATAAAGTAGGCGATAACAGCAGGTGAGAAGGTGAAGTAACTGTGTGAGTTGTAGCTGTAATGTGCTCAAGATGTTTATTCTCATCTGTCAGTGATGTGACTGAGCGTGGACAGGAAACAGAAACTATATTGAAACGATACTGAAACATTATTGTGCAGCTCAAGTCTGTTCCCCTTTAAATTCTGCTGAGTTCACTAAACTGCAGCTTTCATTTCACCCAGAGAAGCCGAACCGCTGAAGTGGAGGTGTATTGATTCTCCGAGCTCCGAGCTTCATTCACTTCGTGTGTTTGGGTTCAGCTCAGACACTTTTTCTGAGGCTAAAACCATCAGTGTGTTTCAGAAAACTGTGTGTTCGGCTACGGCTGAGCAGGATTTCTCTCTGCGGGGGGAAACTGTTTGTTTGTGTGTGTGCTGTTGTCCCCCACTGGAGGCTCTCAACAGCTGCTCCGACCCCGAACTCCCCCCCCTTTTTTTTGCCCTTGTAACACCCACACGCTGTTTTTTGTTTTCTCCTTTTTGAAGGACTTCAAGTGCTGCGCTCTTCACTTTTTTCCCCCCCTCTATAATTAAACAAACGCTCAACAAAAGCTTTTGTTGGATTTGGAGAGATGTGAGTAATGCTGTGACTCTGGGCACGCTCTGTGCTTTGAGAGAATGGCCTTTATATTTGTTTGGTTTTATGTTCTGCACTAATTATTATGTATCAGGACAAAACACGGTGGAAGCATTAACGGTGTTAAAAAACTGGATAATTCTGACATTGTTAAATATGTCTTCGGGCAGTCGAGCTGCAGCAGAACCGAGCAACAAAAGCAGGACTGAGGCGAACTTCTCAGGCGCCCCCCCCCCCCCCCCCCCCCCCCCCCCCCCCCCCCCCCCCGCAGAGAGTGGTAATGATGGGGGCAGAGGGCCCAACCCGGGCGCATCCTCCCCTCAACACTGATGTGGTTCTGCTTCCGGGATTTGTGCTTCTGTTGCCGCTAGTGGAGGCTTACGAGGTTTTCATGCTTCACAGGGAGCTGTTAAGTCGACCACATGAAGAGACGACACAACAGAGGACGAAAATAGCCCGACGGCGCCTCACTCACTTATCCAACTCATTATAGGTGCTTCCTCCATTTGATGCGGATTTCAGTTTCTCTCTCAAGCTGTGTGGGAGTGTGTGTATGTGTGTGTGTGCACCACAGTCTGAATTTACATGAGCTGCACAGAAAACTACACATTTACACAAATCATGTAGAGCTCAACATGAATTTAACTCTCTGAGTGGACGTATTCTGGTCTTAAATACATCACTCAGAGGTTTTAAAGGGACGGCTACGTTTAGTTTAGCTCTGTGCTCTGAGACGCGTCCTTACCGTGTAACGTTAGTGAATCCTGGTTGTGTCCTACCAGTGCTCATCTACCAACTCCAACCTCACCAATCAGAGCAAACGTAACCTGGCTCTTCATTTTATTGATAGACACTCAGGTTTGAACAGATCACTGCAGAATAACTGCTGCATGTGGACAGGAATCAACATTAGCACAAACACATTAGTGACTGATTTAGCCTTTAGCTCATGTTTAGCCTTCAGACTATGTTGTAGCCCAGCGGTTCCCAACCTTTGCCCACTTGTAAAGCCCAAATATGTTTGAGGCCCACCCCCAACCCGATAAGAATGGCAGCTATATGATGCCTTTTAAGGACCCCATTCATACCAACGATCCCAAACATAATAAAGACTCAGAATATAATAACTTGTCCTAAATATAACAGATCTCCTACTAACTTTTTGCCCAAAATACAACAACTTGTTACATTTTGGGTTTTACTATTTTATGTTTGTAACATTTCAGGCTCAGCACTTTTGTTATGTTTTGAAAAAGGTTTAGAAATTTGGGTTTAATTACATTTATTTATTTTTTTTATCACATGTCAGGTTGTTATCATGTTTCAGGTCATGTTACCTTTGGGGCTTTAACACATTTCCATTGAAGCTTAACTGAGTTTTATTTTGAATAGCATTCTGTACATTTGTATCTTTTTTATATTTTGTACATCTGGACCTTGTAACTTTATATAATTACACTCCAATGAAATCAAACTATTTTGGAAATGATTTTGCGGCCCACTTGCAATACATTCACGGCCCACCAGGGGGCCACGACCCACAGGTTGGGAATCATTGTTGTAGCCTGTTGCTCAAGATTTAGCCTTCAGCTTGTAATTAAGCCTTTAACCCCTGTTTTATCTTTGAGCTCTGTTTTAGCTTTTGTCATGTGTTGAGTTCATGATTTGGCCTTTAGCCTCTAGCTCATCATGTAACTTTTAGTTTGTGTTTAGCTTGAGTTTTAGCCTTAAGCTCCTGTTTTAGCCTTTTCCTCAATTTTAGCTTGTGTTTTAGCCTCTAGTGCCTGTTTTAGTCTGTAGCTCATACTTTAAAACACAGATTTCTCTCCCCACTGCTTAACTTCATCAGCCGGTGTCGTGCCGTCATAGCAACTTCGGTGCCGCAAATCAATCTGGTCCAGTCCGACCTGATTGTGAAGCTCAGAAGTAGCATTTAGAAATAACCTATCTTAGCATTGGTAATCTTATTTTAAACTGAGGATCATGATGTATGTAAAAATGAGACTTTTTCCTGATCACTTAAAAAGTCCCCACTGGGACTTTAAAATTTCCAGGGCAGAACTAATAAATGTTGCATATCTTTTTACTTTTTCTTTTTATGCTGGGACTTTTTGATTACAAGATGTAGAGACACTACTTTCTTGGTTGTTACTGATACGAATTGCATGATATCTGCATGCTAGCTTGTTATTGAGTGATGCACATACTTTGTTTGGGTCGTAATACAGAGGGGAACCTCCATTCATTGCCTATATTTGTTGTGTTTTTGGTCTTAAATTTCTTTCAAGGTGGCATCAAAAAGATCTTAATAGGTCTTGAAATTGTGATATGCAGAAACCTTCAGATACTCTGAGTTAAGTCCTGGTTTTGTGAAGCAGCAACAATCTGTCATTGGTGACAGACACAGTCATCTTCACGTGACCTTCAGCAACGAAAGCTCCGCAACGTAAAGACGACTCGGATCAAACGCTGCAGCTCCAGCCCTTTTTGGAGAAACTGGGTCAGCTTGTTTCAAGGCCTGGAAAGCAACGTGGCTTTTTTACACATCCTCATCACATTCACCTCCCCTCCTGCTGTTCACTTCTCTCTCAGGGAATCCTCTCTCCCCCTGCACCGAGAAGGAGGAGTGAGGCCAGACCTAAAAATAGGAGCTGTTCTTCCTCCTCTTTCCCCCCTTTGCATGCAGACCACTTTCTCTCTTCCTACACGAACCCCGGTTCACCCTCCTGTCTTTTCCCTCTTGTGCAAAACGGATCTGATTCTCCTCTTTGTCGTCCTGCCTGTCAGGCTTTGCGGGCGAACACAGAGGTCACCTTTACCCGGAGCTCTTCTGCAAAGTGGGCATGTTGAACCACTCCGCTCTGGTGTCCTCCACCCTCCCTTCACTTTGCATTAAAACAAACAGGCGCACACACCCATTTCCTCCCATGTCCTACATTTGTCTCCACCAGTGGGAGAAAAACAGCTAATGAAGCTGCCATTCAGCTCTGCAGCGAGTCAGCCGAGCTCTGCCACCAGCTGGTGTGTGCAAGTCCGACCGGTGAGGGAAGAAGTGGCTTTTACTGTAGCAGGAGAGCTCTACATCTTAAAATCTAGAATAATCACATTCACATCAGCATTGTGCAGAATTTCTCATGACCCGTTTTAACTGATGCATTAATGTGCAGGGTGCAGTTCTGCAAAAGTGAAAGGAAATGAACCACAGTAAGAGCTGTGCAGATGCACTCAGTGAACTTCCACTAACGGGTCATTTAAAAACATTTGAGAGATAATGTGAAGCTTTCATTCATGGCCTGTATACGCTTTACTGATTTATGCAATAGAGAGCGATTACCTAATACATGAAGGGAGAGATGGAGCTGTACAGATCGAAGATACGCGGGTGCACATATCACACTACAGATTCTTTTTTTCTGTTTTTTTCCTGGCACTGAAACAGTCCATGAGTCGGTTTGCCAGCCCCTTGACGAGACAGAAGGAGCCCAGCCAAGGATCAGGCTCACGGGGATTATCTTTAGAGTTGAGTGGGCTTCACGGACGCAGGCGTGGAATGTGTCAGAGAGAAAATGCATCATTGATCAAAGACCGCTGAGAGATGTCGTCTTATTTTTGCCAAACGCCGAGCGGAGATAGAGGTTTGGAACAATACAATAGCCTTCACCAACGGCTCGTTCACTCGCTCACATGTGCGCTGTGCTATAGTAAGCCGGCCTGCTCTGCTACCCACACGCAGTCCTCTGCACCTACACAGGTGATTGAACTTCTCTGAACACTCGCCAGTTTTAGCCTCCTTCTCTTTTTGTACTCCAGCGTCTAAATAGCTTCTCAGCTTTGGGTGTTTAAAATACACACTCAGTGGGCGTTCGGAGAGTGAGTGTGCTGCTCACGGAGGCTGGTGTGTACCTCCATGATACGATGTGGGTTTAACAAAGAATCAGTGTGTGTGTGTGTGTGTGTGTGTGTGTGTGTGTGTGTGGGAGTTTGTTGAGGAGGTGCAGAACTTCTTCAAGGGAGTGTGTCGACAAAATTCTTGATTGGGATTTCACGCTTGATCCCTTTTCTCTGGATTTCTGACTTTGAGACCAAAGCTGCACAATACTGGGGGCTAAAAAAATGATATTGTGATATTTTTGTCCCCCTTTGATATATATTGTGATCTATTTTTTAAGTTTCCTGCTTCTGTCTGTGATATTTATTAAATATCTGTGAACCTGCTGAGTTGCACCTGCTCCTGCGCACCAGAGCCAGAGAGAGAGAGTTTGTCCTCCTCCTGCGTTTTGCCTTTTTTGTAGACTTGAATAATCTTTTTTCAGACACGTGAATCAATGAAAAGTTACATTTAGAGTCATTTCCAGAACAAGCACAATGCATTTAGTCAAGATTGGGGCTGGGAAATTAATCACAATTAAGATATTCTACAGGCAGACAGTGCAATATGTCATTTAACTGAAATGTGTCAGAACANTACTACTAACTTCATTATGTCTCAGGTGCCCATCCCAAAATAAATGATACCCTATGAACAACAAGTCATAAACACCACAAACTATCTACAAATGATAACATACTCACACCCTTGGATAAAAAAAAATACTCTGTGAATTACTTAATTTATGGTTAATCTACAGTTGAGCTCATAAGTTTACATACCCTGGTAAAATTTAATTCCAGAAAGATCCAAAACGCAAGGCCAAGTGGACCTGCCATTGGCTAAAGCAGAAGAAAGTGAAGGTTCTGGAGTGGCCATCTCAGTCTCCTGACCTCAATATCATTGAGCCACTCTGGGGAGATCTCAAACCTGCAGTTCATGCAAGACAGAGCAAGAATTTACAGGAACTGGAGGCTTTTTGCCAAGAAGAATGGTCAGTTTTACCATCTGAGAAAATAAAGACCCTCATCCACAACCAGCACAAAAGACTTCAAGCTGTCACTGATGTTAAAGGGGGAAATACACGCTATTAAGAACTGGGGGAGGGAAACTTCTGGAAGTTTCTGTTGTCGATTTTGAGGGAGTAAACACAGTTTTTTGTACATAAATGTCCTCACCAAACCACTAACCATGAGTGAGAGAAAACTTTTTGTGTTGTCATTCGCAATCTCTGAAAAAAACGGCCAAGAAATCATAAATTCTGCCAGGGGTATGTAAACTTATTATGGATTTCCTTATTGATTCCTGTGAATTTTCTGTGTAGAATTAAATCATTTAAATTAATCTGATACTTTTCAGCCTAATATTTTGACTTCCTCAGATTGTTGACCTGAATGACTCAAAATCTTGACTTTATCCCAAATTATTCTGTTTCGGTTTATTTTGGACAAAGAAAACAGTAAAAAAAAAAAAATTGAAGGGTACATAATACCACAATTGCTTACGAAATAAAGCATTCATGTCTTACCCCCTAAAAATTATGGACTGAACTTTGACTTTTAGCTCAGAACTTTGACTTTTTTCTCATTAATCTGACTTTTAATCACAAAATTTTGCTGTTTTCTCTCACAATTTTGACTTTTATCGCAGAATTTTCACTTTTTATCCCAAACTTGGGTAAAAAAAAAAGACAAAAAAAAAATTACAACAAAAGGAGGAGTACTACCTTATATCTGCAGTTTGTCTTTGAAAGTGAATTTTTACTTTTCTGTCTGTGAGCAAGCAGTCAGGGTTAACCCAGATGTTATGGAAAATTTTATAAATCCCTCCAGACATAACTTTACCACCAAAAAAGAGGACATGTATGGGAAAAAAGAGGACGTTTGGGAAAGTAACTATATCTAATAACTTCTTTTTTGGTAAGTTTCCCAACACTGTAGAAGAAAAGAGAAACACAAAAAGAAAAAGAGCAAACAGTCGCACGAATGAACGAGCTGGAGACACGGAGGCGGAGACTGGTGACAGGAGCAAAGTGTCAAAGCGCCATTGTCAACAATTATCCTTTCAGTGGTCATCATCAGGAGCTCAGCAAACACACTCCGCTGTCACACACACTCTCCCTCCATCTCTGGCAAACACAGAGCAGATCTGCTGCCTGTGGCT
>RPOG01004104.1:0-50189 GCA_008086565.1 Thalassoma bifasciatum | reverse complement strand
GGGAAGATACAAAGTTAGCATTCAGTTAACTGGACAGAGTAAATCACTCACCTTGATTGTATTAAATGTCAGGCATTACTCAAATAGACACTAAATTAGATTAAAAAGATGAAATGTCAAGAGATATAAGCGAAGTTGAAATTTCCCTGACAGTAGTCTGGAAGTAAAATATGAATTACTCAGAAAAAAATACTCTGTTATTTCCAGCATGACACCCTGAGTGACAATATGAAGTTGATATCCAGCGTAAACATGAACTCTTCAAACTCTCCAGTAACTTCAAACTCCTACAAATGGGAGGAAGTTTGCTCAGGCGTTTTGCAAAATTCCAATTTAATGTCAATAACCTTTCAAACGTTACTCAGCAGATACCCCACAGTAAAGTTCAATGAACAAGAAGCAAAGACAAAACACTTTCCAGGAACACTTTCCTGAAGCCTCAGTTTATTAATTATGTTTTCTGCCCAAGACACCAGCATTTAAGTCTCATCTGTGGGGCTTCTCTCAGACTGAGTTGATTTCTTGAGAAACCTCAGTCATGGACTCAAGAGTATCATCTGCTTCGTGGTGGTTCAAATTAAGAATTAACAGTTGAGTGTTTTGCTGTCTGTTTTTTGTCCCTTCTGTTTCATGTTAGTAGTCCTGGTACACTGTCTTCTCTTTTCTCTGTACTTCATGGCTGTAAGGTTGGGGGCATGGCCAGTGATTGATTAAATAAGAGATCTTGAGGTTATTCAGGGACGCTGGAATAGTTTTCAGAGTGGTAGTGTGAAGAAATGTTTGGGTAAAGGGTTTGAGGACAAACTGCTGAATTGCCAACGACACTTTTGTATAAGTTATAACAGGTTGGATAATATATGTAGTCTCCATGATGTCATTCATTTGTTTCTGAAGCAGAGTTTTGAAGCCTACGGTCATCGATATTAACCCTTGCTTTTTTGGTCTGCTTTATGAAGAGGTAAAGAGGTCATCTTTGCAAATGCCCATATGTCCAATCAGTCTGCCATGTCCTTATACAGACAAAACGTGTCAGTTTAGTACCGATTTATGAATAAACGAATGCTGGCAGAGAAATAAGCTATTCAGATCCAAACCATTTTATTGTTTATTATTGCTATAAAGTTAATCTTTTTGGCTGTGTATCTGGAATTTTCACAACAAACATCAAATGGACTGCAGTTTTTGACACTTCCATGTTGGCTTTTCATATTTAGACTTGAGTTTGCTGATAGTTATTATCCATGGGTCAATATCATTAGGGATGCACCGATACCACATCTTACCAAACCAAGTACAAGCACAAGTGCTTACATTTGAGTACAGATCTGAGTACTTAAAAACATCACTGCAGTGCTAATGTGACTTTGAAAATATGTTTTATTTTCTCAGGCTCTTATTTAAACAAACTAAATGAAGACCATGATGCATCTGCATATGTTGTTGACATTTTAACAATCAACAGTTCTCTACCTGGGCGCCGATGACAAGCCAATTTGCTTAAAGTGGTATTGGATCTTGTAGTATTTGGTATATTTTTATGAGTATGAGTACAAGTATGAGTACTTCAGTGTGTTATCAGCTCTATACCTGATACTAGTATCAGTATCAGTGCATCCCTAGATGTTATTATTAAACCATGGAGAGAAAGCTAGCAAGTTAAAAAGGAACAAGAACAGAGTAAATGGCCTTTTTTCTTTACCTTAGCAGCCAAGTACTGAGCACCAAGGCTTCAAATGCAGAAACAACAAAGCTTCTTAACAATTCTACAAGGATGCCATATCAGTATGCTGAACACCCACCCATTGCCTTCTCCATTAGGCCTTACAGTAAGACTAAGCTCTAATGCTGCCATGTGTTTGCTCATCATACTAGTCCCTTAAGAAATTTATCAAAAAGACTGATATTGTTCGAATGATCAGGTCATTATTCTCCTCTCTAAATATCTCACTGCATATATCCTGCTTGTTTTTTATTTGATTTAAAGCCACATGATGTGGATGTTGGTTCACTAAGACTATTAAACCTGCACCATACAAAACTGACAGAACAATAAATCAAGTTTTCTATTGTATGAAAGTAAAACAAAGGCCATAATACATCTAATAAATCTCTTAAATCCAAGGAGTAACAATGGGAGACTGTGCACTTGTTGTGACACACCATCCTCAAGCTGAGGATCTCTTTTACTCATGCGATGACATGCACTGAGCAGTTTGCTAATAAAGAGATATGCACAGTGGGATCTGGGTCTGCAGAGTTATGGAGAATTATGTTTGTGTGAGTGAGCAGCAATGGGGGACATTTGCTGACCGTCTTGGCAGCGTTCAGAGAAAAGAGCATGCTATTAGGAGGCTCTGCTCTTCGTCTGGAGCATGGGGAGAGATTGTCTGCAGTCTGGACTGTGCGCCTGACTGATGGGAGACTTTATCAGCGTATTTGTGTAAGAGTGTGCATGTGTGTGTGTGTTTGTGCTGACAGATCCCTGGCAGACGGTGCATTCAGGTGTTCAGAAAGGAAAGATATTTAGACATAGAGCTTTAAGAGATCGGCTTTCTGGCCCTAAACACATCTCTGATTTTCTAAGTAAAGCAGCTGCTTTAAAGCATCAATCACTCTGTCTTTTATTTGGCTGGTTAATAGCATTAAAAAGGAGGCGATGAATAAGATCGATAGATGTTTATGCAAGTTTGTACAAGTCCATTTACCTTGGGCTGCTGCAGGAGCGCTCTCTGTACATGACGCCTCCTCCGCAGGTTCTGGAGCAGTCGGACCACTGAGACCACGAGGACCATTGGCCGTGCACCGCCCGGGGACCATGCTCTCCGTATTTAACACACTGACCCCTTCGACACCACTGAGGAATGAAGAAATGGAAAAAAAAGAAAAGAAAAGAATGAAACAGCTATTCAATCAGTGATTTGAGCCGTGGGCCGGGTTTTTGAATGAGTCTCCTGCTTCGGACTGATGCCCAGCACTACACCTGGTGACCCCGAGTCTGCAGCGAAACACACACACACTCATACACATGAACCACACCTAATTTGATTCAAGCCAGACTGTGTACTCACGCACATCATCACCTCTGTCTTTCTAAATATCACATTACATTATGAGGATAAGTTTGTCCATTCTGTGTCCAGCTCTGAGAGTCAACCATGCAGAAAATGCTTCATGAGCATATAATTCAATAACATCAGGTACTGGCCCGTGTTATAATATCCCAACCCTTCAACTCAACCACCCACAGTGTTAGTTTAGTGCACTGAGTAGTACACAGCACAAAGTGAAATCCAAGCAAGACAGTTAAAAACTGTCACCATATTAATCTGAAAAGTCTAGAAAAATGTTTTATTTCAAGATATGACAAAACAAAAATGATGCATGAATTGCTTAAAAGTGAAAAAAAAAATTGCCAGTGGGTTAAGAAAAATAATGTGTTTACTTTATTGAAATATGAATAATGTATAGTTCACAAAATTCCCCATCAGCATTTTTTACTTTCTCTACAAGCCAGGGATATGCAAGGATATATGCAAGGAGATGGAGCGGTATGTATCATACATCAAGTCGTGTTTTACATTGAACTGGGCCTCGTGCCATGTCCTTGTTATCATGCATTCAATACTAAGCTGTTCAAATAACAGACAAGTTCCTACTGTATATTTATGTTTTATTTGAAACATTTGCAAGTTACGATAAGTAGGGTGGTCTTGCCACTGCTATTTACGAACATACATTGTCAACTGATACTAATACCAATGGCATTTTTTCATTATGATTCATTTTACTTCACATGTGTATTTTCTTTTAAAATGATATTGCAACATGTGGCCCTCAGCCAATCAAGAGAAACCGAACAGAATCAGAATACAACACGCCTGTATGATTGGCTAACTGTCTCTGTTTTGAAGAGCAAGAGGTGAATGGGTGAACTGGTACATAGTTTGGGAGAGCTGCTGTATTGCTGAATGTTTACATTTTGGACTGAAAGCTAACATCTTCTGCCTTTGTGTATCCATTAATGTGCATTCAAAGACAATTATATGCATAAAAATAGAAATATTTAGGACCAACTATTTCAAGAAATATTTAAAAAATGGACCAAAAATGTCACAGATCCCCTGCAGAAACCTCAATGCATACTTTTGTTCTTTGATCTTGAAATTAAATATTTTTCTGGACTAACCATGTGAATATAGCTCATATGTAGTCAACCCCCTGAGACCTGAGCTTTTGTCTGGAAGGCATTTTTTGTTTCTCCTTTCTAAAAGTAAGATCAATAGACTGTATATTGAATGGACAGCGTGGCTCTGCCTGTCAACGTTCTACGATTTTGAAGCCAAAACCCCGTTACTCAAGCCGCCATTGTGCAGCCAGAGTCTGTGCAGTAGAGAATTTTTGGAGGAGCAGAGTAAAAAAGAGAAATAAAAATATTTATTTCTTCTTCTTTAGAAGGTTTAGTCTCCTTTAGGCTCTCTTTCCCAAAGCGTCCGATATCCCCGATAAAAACTACTCACGAACGACAGCTGTAAACTATCGTAAAACAAAACTTATATCGCGGTTTTTAACGTCCACTACAACTAATGAAAAACCAACTTCTCAGTAAAAAAAACACTTGAACAAAATGCAGCCGAATTACATCATCATACCACCTCAGTATAAGGATGAGAGAAACGTTTCTACCAGGTATCGTAATTTTTCAGTTTTCCTGCCTTATATCCCGAATGCATGGGGAGGCGGGGTTTATGACCTATACTGCAGCCAGACACCAGGGGGCGGGGCATCTGCTGGAAGCTTCAGTTAGAGCTGAACGTCATTACATCCACTGATTATACAGTCTATGGTAAGATCCAATTAGCATAACAACTCAACTTGGTATTTATACAGGAGGTTTGGTTATTAGGGGTATGAGTTAACTTGAAGTTATTAGTTATAGGTGTTATTGTCGATAACTACTCTGTTTTTTTTTTTTTTTTTTTTTTTTTTAACTGAGATGGGTGTAATGCTGTGACTCCACCAGAAGATGATGTAGCCAGTGTCCTTAAATGTGGCAAACAGGTCAACGTTCTAGAAAGAATCAGGAATCTAAGAGACAGAAATGTAATGTCCATATCTATGGATGTGGGGTCAATATATAGGAGGATAAAATAAGACATAAAAACTCACTACCTCATGTGTAAGGATCTCACCACAGTATAAACACCGCAGCAATATAAAAAAGGCAAAAAGTGAAAGTTGCCCCGTTCAGCATGATCAATGCGCTCACACATCAGCTGAACCTGACTTCATGTAGAAACTTCATGATGGGACCAGCAGCAGAAAAGTCAGATTGAGTTCATATATGTCATAAAACTGGAGGTGGAAAAGTTTTCTGTGTTTGTGAGAGGTACTATGGTTTAACACAAGTATCAATCACACCCTGGAGAATGTCTGGGACATTCTAAAAATTCTGCCCCTGACAGTGTTTGGGTGTGAGGTGTTTCATAACTAGAGGAATAGTCACTGCACTTGCATTGCAAACAATACTCCACATCAGGATTTAACTGATCATTTGTTGAAGTCTGAGGTCGGAGTACTTTCATGTGTCATAAAATCAAGCAGACATTTCCTCACCATGTCAGGACCACAGCTGGTACCCTCTGCAGCTGGCATGAACTTCGTCTCACAGCGGTGCCCTGTGCGATGACACCACAGAGACTTGCAGATGTCCTGTCAAATAAACACAAACACACACACACGGGATTAGTTTTCCCTCCTGGATGCTGTTTTCTACCATCATAGCTTCTTTCGTGAACCTGAGCTGACACCCGCCCTCCTCTCTTTCCTCTCTCCACCCAGCAGCACCTGCTTCATGCCAGGACCACCATCACGCTGCTCGATCAGGCCCCACCAGCCTGATCACCGGGGATAAAGCCTGTGTGTCAAATCTCATCATCTTACTTCTTTAATGAAAGGGGCTATAATTGCATGTGTCAGCTGACCCAACAATGCAGAGACAGAGCGAGCGAGTGAGCACAGAGGGAGAGCCGGGGTCGAAAGACAGGCGGCAGAGTCTGGCAACCCGCCCAGCTGCAACTGGCAACGAGGCAGAAAGCAGAGAGGAGAGGGATAAGAGTTATGGCTGCTGTGTGTGTGTGTGTGTTTGAGTCTTTGTCTTTATGGTGTTTTTCATTTATGATGCTGAGCAGGTGGCTGACAGCTACACCAGCATGTGAAAGTTATTCTACAGGAGCCCACCAGGGAGTCAGAGACGGAGGGTGAAGTGTGAAAAGCGGTGCTGATTCCAGTGTTCATCAGCGTGTAGGTTAATTTACCACCCACTGTGCCATCACAGCTTAAAGACATGCAGATGTAGCATTTGATCTTCTGTTAGGGGAGCACAGCGGCCAGGATTTAAAGAAGTCCTGAATAAGTTAGCCAACGTCATGGGTGCTAATCCATCATATATACCATTCTGCGAAGTCCATTTCCCACCAATTACAGCCCTGAGGAGAAAACCGTGTCGTATTTTACACAGAATTTACATGTGAATCAACAGGACTGAATGCACCCAACGTAGAGGCTTATACCACAGGGCTTCAGAGGTGAATGTTTTCATTCATGTGCTGGAATGCTTTTTAATGGAGGGTCAAATGTGGGGGTTAGAGGTTGTTATTCAAAGATCATGCTAATGAATTAAGTACCAATTAAGCCGTGCATCATTAAGCCGATTGTTGGGACCCTATATAATCTGTGTGCCCCATCTCATTACTGCAGGCTCATCCACTAAGTCTCTGATAAAGTAAAGGGGTACATGAAGAAAGCTTCACTCAGGACTGCTGGGGGGTCATGCAGATTGAGGACTTTTTTCTTTATATTGAGATCTTTTGAAAAACACAACGCAGAGTGAGGTGATGAAATAATTGCTTACTCGCTAAGTTTGCTTTATTCAAGATTGTATTAGGGTCAATGACGCAACACCTGCTTTTTTCTGTCCAACCGAACTAGATTAAAATCACTTTAAATCAATTTAAATACATCCACTGCCATATTTTGCATAATCTCTAACTAGTTTTTCATTTACTCACAAAACTATGAAGCATTTGCACTGATATTTCCATCATAACTTACAAACAAATGTTGTTGGAATATGTTCACTATATGGAATATCAGCTAGGGAGACCATTACACAATTTTTGGTACAAATTTTGAAACCACCTCGAGGACAGAGTATTTAATTAACCAAACACATCTGAAGAGCACTGCAAAAACTGAAATCTAAGCAAGTCATTATGTCTTATTTATGGTAAAATGTGTCTTACTATTCTTGATTTGAGCCACATTTACTAGACAAGGTCATAAAAAGACAAAAATGTGGCATCAATTGCTTGTAACAAGTGAAAAAAATCTGCCAGTGGGATAAGATAAAAGATTCTTGTTTTAAGACATCTTTATAATTTCAAGAAACTTCCCGGGCAAATTCGTCTTATCCCATTGGCAGATTTTTTTGACTTGTTACAAGCAATTTACACCTCAATTTTGTCATAAAAAAACTTGAAATATGACATTTTTATGACCTGGTCTGGTGAATGTGGCTCAAATTAAAAACAATAAGACAATTTTACTACAAATAAGACATAATGACTTGCTTAGATTTCCATTTTTGCAGTGAACCCAATGAAACAACTGGAAGGTTATTAAGTCTTTCTCATACTTGCAAATGAACCTATTTTTTAACTACTGTAATGTACCTGCCACTTTTGGGTATCATGAAAGGTGACCACCCCAAAACTGTGAATAATAAGTTTAATCTGCAAACCTATAAGCATGTCCTCCTTAAACTTTTTTTATTTGATCACTGATACTTGTTGAACTATTTGTAATGTTTATCAAAAATATACATTTTGAGATGAATTACAGTCACTCCAATTGACTTTTTTTTTCCAAGGCTGTCCGTTTAACTCAACTTTAAAACCACTGAAATCTCTTAACTGTTTTTTGATTATTTTTTTTGCATAAATACACGTGTGCACTATATTCCAAATGTTTGAACAATGGCCAAATATGAATCCTTATTTTTAGTATCTTAAAAATGGCCTATTCAAAAGTCTTCTCCAGCAATGACCTAATGTCATATAAATGAATTTCTAAGCATGACCTGATATGACATCAACCAGTGGAAAGGAGTCCAGTGCTCCTCTGCCTTTTGACAGGGTGGGAAAATCCCATGTGTGCATCTCAGTCTGGTCTTCAGAGTGAGGAAAGAAAGACAGTCGACGGGCACAGATGTGAGAACAGCCTGAGGAGCTACTTGATCCAAACCATCTCTGACAGAGAGAAGAGGAGAAACATCCTGCAATCCAGACACTCAGCACATTTACCTGCATGCAGTGGTCTGACGAAGGCTACAGCTTGATGATTGAGTCTTGTCTGTATTTCCGTGCAGAAAAGAGAATCTGACTTCTGGCTGAGAACATCTCACTCCACTTTGATAGGTAGCGCTGTGTCCTTTTTAGATAAGTGAAGCTGTGTGTGTATCAAACTAGTTTCAGTTAAACCAAAGAGGAAACAGCATCGTTACAAAGATAGCTTAAAGGGGTTGCAGTTGTGGCTCTGAACGTTGAGGCAAACCAAGTCATATCGAATCCAATCGTAGTCTTACAAAAGTTGATGGTGTGTTGATTGAGAAATTGCTTTGTCCCATCTCTGTCTGTTTACATGCATTTTAACTGTCCAACCTCGTGCTGACTAAACTCATACTCTGCTTTTTTAAGCTGCATGTAAACACACTCACTGACAATAGAGAGACCCTGATAGCTGTTACTCACTACACTGCAAAAATGGAAATCTAAGCAAGTCATTATGTCTTATTTGTTGTAAAAAATGTCTTATTGTTCTTAATTTGAGCCACATTCACCAGACCAGGTCACAAAAATGTCTTATTGCAAGTTTTTCTGAGACAAAAATGAGGTGTAAATTGCTTGTAACAAGTCAAAAAAATCTGCCAGTGGGATAAGACGAATTCGCCTGGGAAGTTTCTTGAATTACAAAGATGTCTTAAAACAAGAATCTTTTATCTTATCCCATTGGCAGATTTTTTTTTTACTTGTTACAAGCAATTGATGCCTCATTTTTGTCTTTAAAAAACTTGAAATGAGACATTTTTATGACCTTGTCTAGTAAATGTGGCTCAAATCAAGAATAGTAAGACACATTTTACTAAAAATAAGACATAATGACTTGCTAAGATTTCAGTTTTTGCAGTGTACAAAGGAACAGAACAGAACAAACAGAATAGCAACAACATTCAACAATGTGACATTTATCTTTTTTGATGAATTAGATTCAGAATCCAATTACTGTAACAGTCACTTATTTGGTACATTAAAAATCAGGGCAACTGGACTGTTGGAGTTAGGTGAGACGCCTCACCTCTCACCCAAGAAGTTTCATCTGTTGCAAATTGCTGGTGAGGGAAGCAGGTATTTAAGTCACTGAAGAAAATGCAACAACAACTGAAAAGGGTTGGAAAAGATGACTGGGTTGTAGAAACCTATCACAACCAATCACAGATGTTGTCTCCTCCTCAGTAACATAAATACCCGCTTCCTCCATGTCTCAGGAGGTGAAATGTCTTCTCAAACTCTAAGAAGTCCAGTTGCCACAATTCTGAGGGTACAGAATTATGATGACCCGGGTGAGTAAGAATTTACATGGACAGTAACAGTCTTAAGTAAGGCAGCTCTGGATGGTAGATTATTTCTGTTCGTTTCACTTTAAATGGAGTCGTATTTGTAATTCATATGTATTTATGGGACAAGCAGCAAAGCGGAGTCTGTGGGTTGAGCCATTGATAAATTTGCCAAATCTTCTCTGCCAATGCCAAACAGCTTATTCTGCTGCGAGTCAACTCTTATATTGAGCCTCTGGTAAACACACTGACAATGAGGTGCCTAATTTTGACCTGATTGTCAGCACCTGAGAGCAAACCTCAAGCTGATGTTCAACAAAACCAGGTTGCAGCATTGTTAGGAGTGAGCCCTAGTATCCTTTCAAATGAGAGTGATGTGAGAAACAGGTCGGGGACATTGTACGTCCCACGAAGACAAAACATTTGCCTAACAAAGAAGCTTTTTTACATCAAATAAATTAAATCATCTATCACACACATTGTCCTTCATTTGCAAGCGTCAAATCTGTGTTGAGTCCTACAGGTCTGGGTTCTGATTTAAACAACCCCCTGGTCGGAGTGCATCAAATAAATGTCTGTATATGGGTCAATGACAAAAAGAGGGTCTAAAAACGTATTTTTAAAAAGTTCTCTGAAAATGGATAAAAACATATTTCTGAGTGAAGAATTATGTTTTCTAACATATTTCAGTAGTTGACCAACATTTCAAAGTTTTTAGGTTCATTATGTTTTAGTATTTTTAATTTGAGCACCCAAAAATGTCAGGTGGCTCAACCAAATATATGAAAATATATTTATATGTTCCTGTTACTTTTTGTGTGAAATTATTGGCAAGTATCTCTCAAGTGTCTGTAGTGACTCATATATTTTCATTTTGTGTTTTTCATTTCTTTTATTTGTGACTAAGATAAATAATTTGATGTTAAAATAACATTTCACATTATTACATTGGTTGTTCCACCTGACATGGAAATTGTTCCAGTCACCAATGAAGTGAAAAAACCTTTTTTATCAGTATTTCAGAGAAATCTACAAACTTTTCCACTTGGTCACAAATGTCATTTGGGCTCCTCTGGCTGATGCAGTTTCCTGTTTCCTGTTTTATTCTCTTCACTTTAAAATAAAAGTCTAATGTTACGGTTGCACCACCCTGACATTTGACAAGGTGAAAATTACGGGACAAAAGTTTTTTAAATTTCTCAACAGTTTTAAAATTCTTTTTATTTGCAAAGAATGTTTTATTTAAAAAGGTTCAAGCATAAAATAATGCCACTGTATTTTTAATTTCCATTTACAATAACTGACATTCAATTTTTAGAGTTTAATTACTGTGGATACTTGTCAGGACGGTTGCACCACCTGACATTTTGGGGGTTTGAGGAACCAAAACACAAAAAAACATGTTATATTTTAATAGTTTAAAGATGTGTTCAAATAACACAGGTTTCATAGAATAAAGAAATACATGTGATGAAATACTCAATTCATGATGGAAGGAAATATTGCACTCNTTTAAAATTCTTTTTATTTGCAAAGAATGTTTTATTTAAAAAGGTTCAAGCATAAAATAATGCCACTGTATTTTTAATTTCCATTTACAATAACTGACATTCAATTTTTAGAGTTTAATTACTGTGGATACTTGTCAGGACGGTTGCACCATCTGACATTTTGGGGGTTTGAGGAACCAAAACACAAAAAAACATGTTATATTTTAATAGTTTAAAGATGTGTTCAAATAACACAGGTTTCATAGAATAAAGAAATACATGTGATGAAATACTCAATTCATGATGGAAGGAAATATTGCACTTGGACACAAAAAAAGGGACGTCACGTCATTGACCCAAATATAAATGATTTCTTCCAGTGGCACCCAACACTCACCAAAAACAATTCATCAGCCCAAATTGAACTGAAGCAGCAGAAATTTGTGATATTTAGCCTGAATATTTGATTTGTTTTTGGGTATCAACTCCTGACAGAAATATCTGGTTCTAAGCTTTTGTTCACCAGATGCTTTGGCCACTCAGTACTAAGGACAGTCTCCACAAACCATAGGAGGCGTTATTTTTTAAAACTGCTGGGTGACAACGACAGCTGTGAGACTTAACCAGAACATTAAAATCATGGTGGAGTTCAGTGACAGTGATATGATGATGCTTTATCTCACCTTGACAAAGTCCAAACCGCACAGTTTAGCCTTGGAGCCAAACTGCCACTTGCACTGCGTGTCTGCGTCATAGAGCTGCCCGGGGAGCTGCTCAGGGTATTTGTACTGTCCAATCTGCTTAGGTTCATCAACCAGACAGGATGCCTGGGCTGTTCTGAAACACAGCAAAACACCCATGTCAGCTGGAAAAGAAAGCAATGACCAAACTTGTCACATTAATAGTTGCAATCAGCGCAGATTCCTACCCAAGGAAGCGGCTCAGGTACTGTCTGCTGCAGGTGGACCAGAAGAAGACGCCGTTGTTTCCAGCCAGAGTTGGTGACATGATGTTGCCCTCGGTCTTGCGACATGGGTTTCCCTCACCATCGTGGATCATCCCAAAACTGGAGGGAAAAAAAAGGAAAAGAATTAAATTGAAGAAAGAAGCATCTGAATGCTTTCACAGTGTCTTTGTTCCCTCCCATTTTTTTAGTTTCTGCTTTTATTAAAACAAGAAGTTGTAGCTGTCTACAAACAGTAAAGGAGGTCAATAAAACTGTGAAGAAACAGAGATAGCAAAGTGTTCCTCAATTTTCTTTGTTACGTGGTGAACAAAGTGCAGCCCCGTACACGCCTAAGACATTCAGTGGGCAGTGAAAGTGGCCGCACAAAGAAACCAACAAAAAAGATTCTGGGCTGAATGAGAAGACGTTATTCGAGTACAGTCCCTCGGGCTTTTCTATTATATTCTCATGAAGCATCACAGAGTGGATGAAGTGGTGTACGACCACTGTACTGCTCTTATTACTGTGACTGTATTTCTTAAAATCTGAGCACATTAACTTTGTTCTATGCATGGCTGAGATGCTACCAGTTAAAGGGGGGGGTATATTGAATATACTCAATGTATCATGGGTAGTTGCACGTGACATTTACGGAATGACTTTATTGCAACCATTAAGTATAAATAGTCTGGTTAATGTTTCAAAAGATAAGTGTGTTATCCACTTCATAGTCTTGTTTCTTTAACTTTCTGCTGGTGCTCCTCTCACAGCAAGCAGCACACTCCCCCAGAAACTCTTCTGTAAACGCATATTTTGCATTAAGACAGGAGGGGAGAAAGTTTCTTACACATCTCATCTTTCGCAGTTGTCCATTATTGGGTTCACTAAAGTGTAGTTGCTTAAAACAACTTAACTGTTAGTTTAGCTACATTTTCGTGTGAGCGTTATTTGGCGTCATTTTTCTGCTGAATACCAAAACACTACACGCTGGGATGTTTTCAGAAAACAAATAAGGATTTGCAGCATCACCATCGAGGTATACAAACATCCAATAATGGACCAAAATGAAAACAAAGTAAACACAGGGAGGAGGAGAATCTTTAAACTACAACCAGAGCCTCGGTTCAGAGACAGAAATCACTAACTGAGTCCTTTTAGCTCAACCAACTACATCCAGGTCGTCCATTTATTAGTCTTCTGTAACTTAAGTTCAAATTTTCAAAGTATTACTGTCTTCATGGTTGTAATTTAAGAAAACTATTGAGACAGTCCAATAACACATTCAGCGGGATAAATAAATCTGAATAAATAATTTTACTAGAACTAAAAATTTGTGACTATAGTAGGTTTGGTTTGAAACAAAAGTTTCATTAAACTTAACCTGAATGTGGTTTTGCCCTTTTTCTCAGCAAATTTTAGAAATCTGACTGACTGAATGGTCTGGTGACATTTCATGCATTAAAGAGTTGACATTTACATTGTGATTAAGAGGAATCAGAATATCATGATGCATTGTGTATCCGGGTACAGCCAAAAAATAAACAAGACATTGGTTTAAGGCCATATTGTGCAGCCCTACTACCAATCACTCAGTACAATCACCAGTATGCCAAAGTTTCATGTTTTAAGGATCAAATCTAGGTCTTAAGTCTTTCACATACTTGTGTCCAGATTCATGAGCGATGGTAAAAGCCAGTCCCAGCCCTGTGTCCTCATTGATGGTACAGCTCCTGTACTTGCTGCACATTCCACTGATGGGAGCAAAACCTGCACAGACAAAGGAAACAGAGGAGAGATAAAATACTTTAATATAAATTATGTTATACTGTCAGCATGAAAAGCCCCGGGTCAACTAAATCAGACTCAATCTGAAACATAAATTCAGTGTTTGTCTTTACCTTCACTGTAACTGTGACTATTGTTTTAGGGCTGGCAGACAAACAGATTGGTTTGTTCATATCAGTATATTGCATATATGAATGAGGGGATTTCACAACTACTACAGGCGAACCTCAGAGGCCCTGGTTTTCCTTGAATTTGCTGACAGATTAAGTAGCTGACTGGTCTCTCACATGATTTATAAAGGTTTGATTTCCCTCCTGAAATGGCTGTTTTATGTTTGTTGAGTTGTCAAGTCAAGAAAAATGACTGCCTATAATGTATGAATTTGACAACATCTCCTCACAGGGGCTTTTATAATATGAAAACATGAGAGCTATTTTCCACCAACAGTCTCTTTTGCTTGAACCCGTCAGCCCGCCTTCACTTCTTCGAAATTTATAACCTTCATGACACTCAGACAGGGTGCTGTCACAAAAGTGCCATCACAGTTGACAGCTCCATATCAAAACACTGTCACTCCAAAACTATGAAACAGCTGCTTCTTCACACTTTGCTAAGACAATAAAACGTTCAGCATGTTATCGCTCGCTTCACGCATCCTCACCCAGGGTGTCACAGGGCTCGTTCTTCCAGGAACAGATGTCCAGCCCCGTGAGGAGAACTGCGTGGTCATGCCGTTTACCGCCTTTCCCCACCAGACCTGACTGCCACTGACAGAAGCTGTTGAGGGACTGGTCAGCGTGGTGATTGATGTTCAGACCCAGCTGGAGGTGAGAAGAGAGAGATCAAACAAAACTGACAAACCTTCAGCCAGTGTGTAGAGAAAAAAAAAAAACAAAAAACATGTGTGTTCAAAAGAAGCTTAATGTGAATCCACTCACCGGGTCCTGCTCCAGTAGTAACAAACTAACAACCACAATGTTGATGTCTGAGCCAATGGTGCCGTCTTTGAAAAGGCTGGAGACCTGAAGAAAAGGCAAAGATGGTTTAAGTGAGGGGAACAAACTCATGTGTCATGTAATAATAAGGTTGGTTCCGTTTTTTTCTATTCTCAGAGTACAAATTAGCAAGCAAGTGCCTTTCAACCAGTTCCAACTCTTCAAGGCTGGCATACTTAGGTGAAATAATGCAGCTAGCATGTTCGCATTTTAGCATGGAAGAATAGAGCCTCCTCTTGTTTTATTACACTTCAGATTTGTTGAGTCAACACTCTTAGATTGTGGAAAAGCCAGTTCAAAAAGTCCAAACAGGCTTTTGAATTGGCCAAATGACACAACATTGGTGCATCTCTGCAATCTTATGCATGAAGAGAGCGGATATCAACAAGTGTAGAAGCCTCAGGACTGATCCTGTTTATTAAAGACTTAATGCAGTGTTCATTCCTCTAAAAAAGTTTTGGATCATCATTAGATACTAACTGATGAAACAGATTTTGACACATATATTTATCAAACTAAACCACAATGTATTCCCAAGGACTTCTGATTTTCAACTAGAATGGGGCAATTAATTGCAAATAAGTTTATATCCCAATATTCTCATTGCAGACACTGCAATATTTCTTCAACTTGAAATGCGTAAGAGTTCCGGATACATTTTTTGCAGTCGATGTTTTATGCTCTATACAAGTATTACTCAACCCTGATCAAAGAAAGAGATAAAGGGCCTGAACTACTAAGGGTTTACATGTTTCGAATCACGTGTAAACTCAATTGTGCATGCAAACCTGATCTACCAACAGAGTGCAGATGAAAGTGTGTAAAACTGCCTTTGCAAGAGCGACCATCTTAATGGTAAAAAGTGGCAAAAACAGCAAAAAGTAGTCATAAAAGTAACTGTTAGATGGCAAAAAAATGGTTAAAAAGTGGGTTAATTGGGAGAAAACTTGGAAAATTATCAGAAAGCTACAAAACTTTTCAGAGGCCTGACGTTTCTGTTTGAAATATCCCTTTTTCATTGATGTTATGTTGTGTTCTAATTTTCAGAGACACTGCATTTGACTTTTTCATGACATTGTCTTCAAGACATAATCATCAATATCTCAAAAAATAGAGGCTTGAAGTAATTCACTCTTCATGTAAAGAGTCAATATAAGACCTGGGTTTCACTTTCTGAAATCAGTTATCAAAAATGTTTATCTTTTTCATGACATTTAATTTTTTTAGAAGTATGTAGACATGCAAATAGAGTTTCTACTATGGGAAAAAATCCAACTTATTTCCCCCTCATTTATCTATTTTTATTTCTTTTAGTGTAACAACTGACATCAACAACATAAGATGGGAAACCTAATAATAATGGCGTAATAAATCGCAATTGCAATATAGGGAAAATAATTGCAATTGCGATTGTTTTTGCAAAATCATACAGCCATAGTTTTAGTTGTAAACTTGTCATCCACCGACATGTTTAGCTGAAGGTCTACGGTTCACAAGGTCACTCTTTAAACTGGAACACCAGGAGCTGACAGAGAAACGTTCACACTCTCAGGCTCAGAGAAGACCATTGTTTAGAAGTTATTAAACCAAGTCAATCACAGCAGGGGGTCATCTTATTGTGGCGGCATATAGGAAGGGAGAAATGAAAATATGCAGGAGCATTACAGGGTAAGCCCAGCCCCCTATAGATCCTCTTAACTCTGGAAAGTACTACCCCCAGGCTGGACCATTTCACAGAGTGGTAAAATGAAATTAAGACTCTGGTTCATGCTGTCAAGAAAGTGCAGCTCCTTAAAAAAATCCTGCAGTAGATAATCACTTAAAACCAGCCTTTCAGTCACACGGCGAGTCTCCCGTCTTAAAATCACAAGTTTTCACAGAAACGGTTTCCAGTTTCCATTCATGTGTTAGTTTTAATATTTCCCTGTATGTTGTGACCCCTCCGCCTCCCTCACCATGTTCATGACTGTGAGGACGTAGGTGGTGACGTTGTCCCTGCCGTGCTTCTCCAGCATCTTCCTGTCGGCCACCACCAGCGTCTCCACATTCAGACCCCCCACCCTGTTGGAGTTTATGGGTGATCTCCTCGCCCTTCCTGGACCTTCTGCCTCAGATGTCTCAAACTCATCGGGCATGACGAAATGATCCTCAGCGGGAGGCTTGGGTGCGTCTAGGAGAGCAGAAAAAGGGAAGGGTGGAGAGCAGAAAGAGAGGGTGGAGGGGTGAACAGAAAAACTTGGCACAGAGGCTCAGATGAATGGCTCTTTCCTGGCTCGTGCCGTGTGATAAGAGTGCAAATTCTGGTGTTGAAAGGACAGGAAATTCACTCCCTGTGCTGCCTCTTAGCTCTCAGCACTAAACGGAAAGATTAAACTAACCTGTGGTCGACAGCCTCTGGCACATGAGGACGTTTGAGGCTCTCAGAAACATTTAATACAGACATTAATCTTCATGATGGATATGAACTGATTTACTGCAGCTGTAATGCGCTTACTGCTCGATGAAACACGAACCTAATACTTTAAAGTGAAGAGGTGACAACACTGCGCTTACATTGTGATACGACTTAATATTACAGAGCACTTTCTAAGGTTCCAGCTCGTTTTAAAGTGTTATCAATCAAATCTCCCACAAGATAATCTCACAGAATTCTCCTGCATGTGAAGTCAGAGAGTTATCACAGTGTTTATACACATCGTTATGCTTCTCAGAGGTCAAAACAACGGTTGTGCAGGCAATGTATGCAAACCAACAATATATTAGAGAACTTGGCAAAAGCAGAGTTGACACATACATGGAAGACTCTAACAGCTTTATAGTTCACAGTTTAGGTGGCGGAAAACTTGTTGATGTGTTACATGAGAAAGCAATGTAAAATACTTAAATTTAAGACCGCAATAGACAATTGAAAAAATCTCTAAACAAAGTGAGCGTTTACACCTATGTCTTGGAAAACACTCCTGATCAAATTCTTAAGACCAGTTAACAAATTGCCGTAATTTACATTTTGCACCCTTGGATCTTAAAAAAGGTTTAAGGTTAAGTTTCAAAATGCAAAAAGAAGAAATGGAAGCAAGACAAAATAAAGTCTGATCCTTGACCCGAATGAATGTTGCTACTGGAGCCGACTGCAGCCCAATAACCATCACACGACTGAGAGAGAAGATCTTTAAGAACAAAAACTTCCCAAAGGCCTCGTCTCTTTCCACTAAATTGCCCGATTGGACTTTGACAGAGAGCAGCAAACATGGGACACTGAAAAGTGGAAGAAAATTTGATTCTCTGAGGAGAAAAAAACTGAACCTTGATGGTCCTGATGGCATCCAATGTTACTGTCATGACAAATAGATCCCACTGAGATGTTTTCTTTTCCCCTTAAATGGAACAATGGAGCTTCAGGTCGTGCAGGTACATCGAACAGTGTCTGGCTATGTGGAGATGTTGCAGGGAGCATCCTTCATGACTGAGGGCCCTGGTCAGTGCAGTAACACTGCAGTTCACAATGGCCGCCTGACAAAGGTCTTCTTCTTCTTCTCCTGGAGGAATAATCTCACTCTTTTGGAGCATACTGCATGTTGCCCTGATCTAAATCACATTGAGAACATTATGGGATGGAAGGAGAGGGAAGTTTACAAAAGCGGACGTCAGTTCCAGACAGCGGATGCTAAATATGAAGCATCTTCACCACTTGGGGCGACTGGAAACACTAACATCAAGCATGCAACTTTTTTTTTTTTTCTAAGTTATCAAGTAAATTGCTTACTCATTTGTATTTTGTCTCACTCCCATTCTTCCTTTTGCATTTTGAAACTCTTCTCAGAACCTTTTTAAGATCCAACAGTGGAATCAGTGCAATTATTTAACTGGTCTAAAGATTTTGATTGAGTGTGTACATAACTGTCACATGGTTAGACATAATGAATATAAGGTTCCCTTACATACATTGCTTGCGGCGTCCGCAAAAGTGTTGCCTCTGCAGCTTTCCCTGCTGGTCCTGGTGGTGGTGATGCTGCTGGAAGTGCGGTCTGTCAGAGTTGGAAGAACTGGTGCTGGATGAGCCGCTGGATCTTCTGTGCACCATGTGTTCAGCCGAGCGTTTGTAGATGACATGTGGCTGGTGACCATCGGGGGCGCTGTAGTTGTGTCGATCTGACAGGTGTTGTGGTAGCGGTGCAATCAAATACTCCTCCTGAGACACACGGATCAAACCTGACTGAAAAACACATGGGAAAAAAGGCACATTGAAAATTAGATCACAATTTACAGCAGTTATAAAACTATGCACTAAAATTTGACAACATGAGGGAGCGTAGAAAATAAACATCAAGTCTCTGGACTCAAACAGATGTTTTTTTTTTTTGATGTTTAAGCTGTAAGTGATCTTTTTCTTGAACAGAACAAATAGATCTTGTCTCTACACCAATGACATAACATGCTGTATCATGAAGCAGTCACTTAGTGATCAATCATGTCATCTTTGTCCCTGAAGGAGCAAAAAGGTTACTGAAGAAAAAAGTTGAGTATTAAAATCCTGCTGTCCATAACCGGAGGGCCCACCAGCTTTTCACCTCGGAGTGCACCCTGATCAGCCCCTCCTACACTCCCCTCCAGACTCTGCCCTAACATTAGACAGATGTGCAGAGCAAACAGCTGTTCAGGGAGGATATGTTGCATTAAGTCAGCAGAAGGAGACTGAAGGGATGACTGTATTTTTTTCCTTTATTGCTATAAAATCTTAAACTACAAAGTGTTATACAAAGGTTTTAATATTAAATTAAATCCTTTCGATGTTATCATTTTAGTTTATTAATAAATGCTGATAGCAACAAACCTAATAGGAAACATCAAACCGTTGGGATCTAAATGATCACATGATCATGGGTCGTGAAAGCAAAATCTACAAAATTTTCACCTGCTTGATCAACTTTATTCATCTGAAAACAACAGCAATTTTTTTCACCAAATCAATATGACTAACAGCATTGCATTCAAACCTCACAAGTAAGTAGTTGTGGGGGTAGAATCTCCCCAGAAAAAGCAGACATGCTCACTTTCTTACATAAGAATTGTTGAAGAATTGTTGAGAGTTAAATATGTTTATGTTCCATTTCATGCAGAGATCACTTTTGGGAAAAAATGTTTAATTTTGGTGTGGAAACTGTGTAGAACTACTTTTCCCCCTAAAAAACTACTCAGGAGTTGTGAGGAGAATTGATGGCATTGATACTGATCAAATCTTATCCAATCCCACCCCTAATACCAAAACCAATACAGCGGTACCTTGATTCATGAGTGTCCCAAAAAAACAAGGATTTTGAGAAATGAGCCGTTTGTTTGCCACTTTTTGCTTCAAGCTGAGAGCTGCACTGAATACCCAGCATCCCCAGGGTCATTTGTTCACTTTGAGTGGTTAACTCGCAGAGGAAGATTCAGTGTTGAGCTTCAGAAACACCCAGAAACAGTTGCAACTGTTGCAATGGCACTATTAAATGACGTGCTCAACTCATTTCAGCAATGTTCTGATGGGAGGATGAAACAGAGCTCACTGGACACTACTTTTTATTATTTATTTATTTATTTATTCATTCATTTTTTGGAAAACACCTGCAGATGAAAGTGGGGAAAGCAGGGGGAAGGGTAAAGATCAGCCAATAGGATTCAGTTATTCAGTTCAGCTTTTATCCTCCTTTCACCTCCCTCTGCACCTTCATGTCATCTGACAATCTAAACAAAACCACTTTATTCCAGTACATTCTGTTGCATCATGTTTTATACAGTATTGCTATCTATAAGTTTTTTTTTTCTTATGTTTTCTTAATTTTTCTTTTCTTATTCTTACAAACATAAGAAGGTTGTGTTTAAGGGGGTCTTGGAACACATCAATGCCATTTCAATTCATTTCAATGGGGAAAATGGATTTGGCTTACACATAATTGGAGTTATGAGCGCCATGATGGGACAAATTAAACTCATAAATCAAGGTACCACTGTATTGATACCTGGAGTTTAACACCAGCTGTTACCAACACCAATCAAAGCTGTTACAAGTATAAATTGAACACTATATTCCTCCAAGAGTAAGTGTTTGGTTATACTTTTTGGGTCTGACCAACACAGTTTCTTTGACTTTTGATCTGATTTGAAAATAAAACTCCCCACATCCACCGATCCTCTACTCTATATCTACTCAACTTACACTTTGCATGACAAATAACTGACTATATGTCACTTCTACATCCACAGCAGCAGCAAATTTTCCTTGTTTGATCCATTTTGTCCTCAAAAAGAGGGAGAAATTGAACCACAACAGCGCGCAGACACACACGAGTGGTCCCAGCAGCAGATGAGCTCAGTGTTTTGGATCGGTGGTTCAGTGGAGTGGCCTCAGATGCTCCCTGAACTGACTGAGTGAGCTGCTGAACCTCAAACATTCCGTCTGACCACGGAGTTCATCCTAATTCAACCCCTCAAAGCACAAAACACACACACAAACACTCACACATCACGAGCACACACTCGCTAAAATTATCCAAAAACACACGCTCACTGACCCGGTGACTCTTGACCTTTCGGTGTATGGGTCTGCGTTAACATTATCGGCTTCCACGGCAACCTGCTGATGTATGAATGTATGCATGTGTGTGTGTTGAGTTGACCTCATTCCCCTCAGACGAGCAGGTGGCAAAATAAACAGAGACGGGACAAAGGGAAGCCATGGCGGTGCTCATGTTGTCAAAACACTGCCTAGATACATGGCAGGCGGCCATCATCAGGCAAAACCATACCTCTACATCCATCCCTCCTTTTCTCAAACCATCCGCCTGCCCGTAAAGTCGTCCTCGGTTCATAAATCATCTCCTCCTTCCATCAATCTCTCACCGTGTGATGACAACTTTCACAGGACATCAGCTGTCAAACCTCATCATAGTGATTCCTTGTAAGGTCCTCATGGTCCAGTGGTTTGGATTTTTTTTTTCTCAGCGGTGTCACAGTTTGCACCCCGGCACATCATAACCTGCCAAAACAACCTTCAGATACTCCTCCGCTGCTCCAGCACTGTGTCACAAAGCTTCAAGCTCCAACCTCAAGCACAGCATGTGGAGAAAACAATCCCCCAGGGCTGAGAATAAAATACATATCAAATCAAAGATGCTGAATAAAGGCAGAGACAAGAGGTTGAAGCCAAGAAAGCTGCAGTCTCCTAAAATAGACTGGAATTCAAAACAGTTTGAAGAGGTCAAAGGAGGTGTCTCGGAGCTGCAGACGGTGCTGCTGCTGCTCGTTTTCACCCTCGTTTCATCCATCTCATTTCATCCATCTCATTTCATCCATCTCAAACAGTAGAATTTACTACAAACAGACATGTGAAAACATCCACCTCATTAAATATTTCTCTTAACAAGATCACACAGCTTAATCTATTTTATCTTTGACAGCTCATTTCTCCACAACACACAAGAGAGTTTTGACCCGAGGTGAACTGGTTCAGGGATGTGAGCCAAAAAATAATACAACAGAGGTTTCTGCATTTCATTTAATCTCCTTAAACCTCAATTTCATTACTTCTTGACTTCTCTTTCTGGAGACTGTTATGCTTTCCCTATATTTGATGTAACAATCCTGTTTCACATAAGACGTGTGTGGGTTGTCAAACCTCTAATATTTTGAGGAAAATCTTGGAATCTGTCCGTAAACTGATTAAAACAGTCTGTTTTAAAGTAACACGAGACAAAATGTTCACCAGATTTGACCTATACGACAGCTTCATGGGACCAGATCCTCACGAGACCTTAAGGAGACTTGCACAGAGACTTACACAGGATGAGATCTTCACAGGACAAGACTTTCATGAGTCTTCATGAAATGATGAGGTCATCACACAAGAATCTTTTTATGGTTTCCGCACAAAGGATCAGTACTGACAAGTGCCCTTCATAATTTTGCTTATCAATCTGATTCTCTTATTGATTCATAAAGTGAATTCTTTGAGAACAAAAAGTAGTTTCACAGGTTTTCTGTCAGCAACATTTTATTGAGTTTCTGTGTAAATAAATATAAAATTGGTCAATGGATTTGGATACCTGCAGATGTAAATGAATAAAAGTAAGTTCAAGTCACATCACGTGACATCTATGTATCATTTTTGTGTTATTGGCTGAAGTAGGTCATAAAGCAATGATTTGAATCGTTTGGAGCCTTGAGCTTGCCGTAGTTGTAATGCTGTAGTCAGCCATGACCCTGCAGTAACTTCTCCTCTATCCTCCTGTTTGGAAAACAGAGTTTCCATCATTGTTTTCAAAGAGTAATTCTGATATGTTTCTGTGAAGAAAGTTGAAATTCCATTTTAAAAACAAAGATATAGTGATATATTCTAACTGCCAGCATATCAATGCAATTCCCTATATATGTAAGCATGAAGCTGGCGCTATGTTTCAATATGGTTTTGGTACGTTAGAAGATGTATAACATGTTGACTGTTTTTTAATATAAATCTTTGGTGAGAGAGTAATGTTCATTCCTTTGTGTGTTCAGTTTTAAAGTGCTTCTTAGGAGAAACTTCAAGCGGAAAGTCGAATTCAGGTGTTGCCGCTCTGATGTAATGTAAAGAACCAACAACAGCATGTTAAGCATAAAGGCTAATGATATTAATGGATATAACCATTTCTACTTGATTCTTAACAGGAACAGTTATCAATAACCATCCGTATTCATGACATGTTGGAAGAGAGGGTCTCGAACACTAAGGTCTGCCTACAGCTCTACCGCTACACACCTCCAAGGAGAACAGCTGGCCAATCAAGGATTTAAGGTTCTTATATGCTGTTTGTATATGGACCCAACAGTCCAGACACATAGGAATTCTTTCTATGAATTACAACTTGTGGTGATCATGTTTTCTTCTTGTACTCTATTTGAGGCACATTCTTTGAAACCATGCACTGACAGCGCTGTTTGCGAACAAAAGAAATTCTTTGCTCGGATATTTTTGGCACATGGTTTTTATACTAGAAAGGAAAGAAAAGGTCAATTTTTTTGAAAGCGAATATTTTGCACTCTTCACTCACAATCCAGGTATCATTTTTAGCTTTTAGTACCTTGAAATACGAAATTATTCCTGACTAATGAGACTCTTTTTAACTAAAAATATTTTTAATGAGAGCTACTCAGACCTCGAATATTCTTCCAGCTCAGCTTAGAGAGCTTCAAACTTACCTGTCTTTTAGAAGGAATTTAAAACTGTCCTCAACAGATGGTCAAGAGTGAGACCACTTACTCTGAAAATGTAATGTATTTGAATTTTAGTGCATAATTTTAATGTCTTGTGATTAATTTTATGATAAACTTTTGAACTTTTTTTTTTTTTTTTTAATGCATTTTAACTATGTGATGCTCATGTCACCTGCCCCTGAGACTATGGTGGAAAATTAGCCAACTTGACTAAACTGGCATATTTACAGGATTTTTTTTATTAATGTGCATTGTCTCTGTATATTAAAACCAATAAACGAAACTGAACTTAATATAAAAAACCTTCGCTTGGATTTCAGTTTTTGCAATGCGAGCAACAGACTGTGAAGCTGTTGAACTGGGAACTGTCAGTTAGGTGGCTCATACTTAAACTTCTGGATAAGATTAAGGGGAAATGATAAAACAATAGATGTTCTAGATGACAAACTCTGAGGAACAAGTCATTAAGTCTATCAGTGTTGGTATTTCAAAGTCAAGGTGGGAAATGTGTCATATTTTGGCTCCAAACATGAGAATCCTTTCTTTTTATTGCATTTCCTCGACATTTCTGCTTAACATATCACTAATGATAGACCACATCCTTCGCTTTGAGCCCAGTTTGTCTCCATTTTCCGCACGTCTTGTTTGGTGACAACACAATGCTCAAACGTGAGCCTCCAGGTTATAATTACGACAGATGAAAAAGAAAGATGAGCCGTATAAGGTTTCACAGACGTCCAGCTGCAGCAGCCCTGATCCTGCAGGCCTCTAGTTATCTTCACACATTAACACTTGTTAAGACTCAGCCAGATTAAAGGGATGAACGTGCAGCTAAACGCTCCTTTACTTTGCTTCCACGTTCACATGCAGACGCACATTCACACAGTCAGATTAGGTCTGAACCAGGTCAACTACAGCTATGCTCAAACTATGTTTAAAAAACTCTCTCCTGACTTTCTTCTCCTCTCTGTTTTCTTCCTTTTCCCTTTTGGCAGCAGGGCTCTTTATGTCGGGGAGTCTGCATCTTTAGCTTGTCTCTGTATAAACTCAGGCCTCTTTTAAGGTTTCCTACCATGATATTATAAGGCAAATGAGTAAGTGCTTACATGCTGTTAAAGACCAGTGCCGAGCAGCGAGAAGCCCCAAGCCGGTGATTACTAAACTCTAAAGCACATCTGCACTCCAGCTCAGGAGAGAGTCACGTGAACGCAGTGTGTGGTGAGGGGGAAAATCATACAGGAGCAGAAAAGAGAGGCCCCTCAGGCATCGACTTATTCAATACAATCACAATCTGAGTAATTACAGTTTCCCCCAGTGAATTATGTGTTTTTAAAATGGGAAAGAGGAGAGATGGTAATTTTGGATCTGAAGACGATGGCACAGTAGGAGAGAGCCAAGCGGCAATGACAGGGCATGACATGGGTTGGACTTCGTAGGTTTCTCATGAATGCATTCCTCTTCACAAGGACACATTCACAGAAAGGGATTGGTTCACTGCAGCCGGGCTGTTCGCATCGTCCTGTGGGTGACATCAAGTCCCGATGTTCATGTTCATGCAACTGATTAGGATAACAATGTGTCAACAGCCTGAGGTCTCTGTGTCCTTGTTTGGGCTCAATAATCATCTTGGAACACTTCACCTGAGGATCACAACAGAGGAGGGCGTGTGAAGAGAGAAACTGATGAGTCCTTTGTCATGTACAGCCTCTGGTCACAGACACACTGGTTATCCTGTGTGGACACAGCAGGGAAGAGGAGGACTACTCCCTCAGCAGCTCTAACAAATGGAAATGTCCTCTATCAAAGTGCTGACAACGGCTCTAACAGGGTTACAGCCCAGGAGTAACACTGTCCCTGACTTTACCTGACAAAGCTGGACTGAAAAGTTTCTAATAAAGGACCTGTTTACACAACAACGGTATCAGGGTGAAACCCAAAAGTATTGATGTGTTTCACTCTCTTGTTTACACATAAAAAACATTTTATCTGACCTGAAATGGAAATTTTTGAAAACTGTCTCCAGAGTGGAATTCTTCTGGAACATTCTGGTAGTAAATAACATCATTAGTTTCGACTTCAATCTCGTAGTAAAATATGATGGAAAATATAATCATTCTTAAGGTGGCCCTAATACTCCGTCATACTCCATGAATCCTCTTTTCTTATCTTTCTTACAAGAAAAAACAGGTCACGTGGGCTCTGAAGTTAACGTTAGTGATAGCGTGGGAATAAAACACATGTGCCACCTGATATAAAGCAGAGATGATTGAAAGTATATCCTCATGAAGACTGATAGAGGAGCACGGCATAAAATACAATGGTTGTGACCATTTACAATTAGCTAATTCTGCCTTTAAATGTCCCCAAAGTTTTATGCATTGTGCAAAACATATTTAAACCATCTGCCTGACTCTATCAGAATGTCATGTGAAATTTTGTCTGGTCACATCAGGCAGAGGAATTTTAACCTGCACCCTCTGTTAATCCACCTGTGAAAACTAATATTTAGTGCTAGCTGTCAGACTTATTTGTGCTCGCTTGGTTTTGAGGTTGTTGTTGGACATGTCTGCAGTGTATGCCTACATTTCCAACTACACAGAGATCCACTGGTTTTTCTTAAGACATCTTTTTCAATTCAAGTCATATCCCAGAACAGTGAGGGCTGTCTTTAAGAGTTTGACCGAGGCAGCAGTGAGTGTGGTGCGGCTGTGACAATAGTAGGTCAGATTTGATGTATGGGCTCTGTTTGTGGAAGTTGCAGCACCCACTTGAAGACTTCAACAGCAGCCATTAGTCTTGTGTGAGAAAGTCCTTGCACAAGACCAGAGAGGACAGACAGAAATACACACACACACACGACAACTTTCTGCTTTTGCTCCCCCTCTCACACACATCCCACACCCATGCTGGGAGCCTGCCCCCTCCCCTCCTGCTGGCATCTAACAGCGGGCACTACATCACTGTCAGCGTGCAGACCACCAGGGAACAGCTGTGGGCCACTCTCCTCTTGTAGCGCCGGGCTCTGAGCTCCTCCGTGGCCCGGCCCGGCAGCTGAGTTATAGCAGAGCCAGAGAGGCACATTGTAGCGTGGAGACGAGCCAATTTGTTGCCCTTTACAGAAAACAGGCAGGTACAAATGACCTGAGTGCTGGCTGGAAGTCACTCATCCAGGTGTCATTTCAACTCCACATGACCAATGGGATTTGTGGCGCACTAACAGAAACACACACACACACACACACACACACACACTTCATCACACTCTGTCTCCTTTCCAAGCCCGACTTATTAACCACCAAATCAGCTCCATGAGGAGTCAAATAGGATTACAACATCTACATGTGTAAACTATTCAAACTGAGCTAATGAGTGTTGAAACTTGGCGATGCACTTTTTAGCACTTTAGGCGGGGTATTAAACTATTTGGAATAGATCTCCAACAAATAATGATCTTATATTTATTTGTTTGTGTCGGTTAAGGTGACCTCTGTTCATAAGGAGATAACTGCTGTCTCTTTTTTGCTTACATGTGTAAAAAAATTCCCTCGTTTAAATGTTTCATGCATCAGGACTTTTAAAACCAGTTGTTTCTGCAGTGCATTGTTGCAAAACAGTTTGCAAACACTTCAACTGATCCAAAAATAAGAATAAAGATGTACTTGGGAAAAAAAAAAAAAAAAACTCTGCCACATGCGTTTGTGGGTTGTGTGACATGTTTGCAGATTTCACAGCAGAACTGTAACAAAAGTTTGGTCAAAACAGACAGCAGATTGAGAGGCCTGCCTCAGCTGTGAGCTATGAAAAAGGACTTTCAAAGTCCCTGTGAGAAGTTTTTGACCTGTTGTGGAAACACTAAAAATGATACTTCCATCTGTGGGTGGTTTGGAGTAGGGCAGATGCATGTTTATTCATCACAGTACACAAACTCCACAAAAGCTGCTAAATTTGTCCCTACTCACTTCTTTAAAGAAATAATCTAACAAACAAAAAGCAAAAATTATACTATATGGGGTCGAAAAACTGGCTAATTATAATAAGATAGGGAGCTGTCACACAGGCTGTCCATACAGTACCCAAACACAATTCAACCCTAAAGGCCAGTTTGTTTGGCTAGTGTATCCGGTAATGTGTAGTGCTCAATCATAGTACACACTCTTGCTTTTCTTTTATTCTGCAGAGAAGTGTTTTCTCACTTTATGAATGAGCACATTCCATGAAGTATAACGGCTGCAACTGCTCCTATCAACAATCATGTTAATAAATGGTGAAGGTGCTAAAAGGTCGTGTCAGACCAAACTGACTCAAGACAAGCAAAAAAGTAACTGAACTCGTTGCCATCTTCTCTGTGATCTCTATTGTGCTGACTGTGATAAGACTGTGTCTTGTAAACAGACGCTCCCTGATGACATAGGCGAGTTGTGCATTTGTCGTATTATGACGTGACCATGCACAGTTGTGCTCATAAGTTTACATGTGTTGGCAGAAATTACGATCTCTTGGCCTTGTGTTTTGGATCATTGTCACGTTGGAACATTCAAGTACGTCCCATGCACAGCTTCCGAGCTGATAAGTGCTAATTTTCCTCCGATAACATGCTGCATTCTTCTCACCATCCAATTTTACCAAGATCTTATGAGCACAACTGTATCTACAAGAAGCAATCAAGCTTAATTATGGTTCATATTGATGTAGCATGGCCAAAGGCTCTGTGGGGGCAATCATGCTTGAGTCCGGCATGGTAGAGATGGGCAGTGTGACCACACCAACGGTCACTAAGTTGGCAGCATGGCGTGAATTGGACTAGCTGTGATCTGTTCATGAAAGTGATGTGCTATGAGTACAGAGAGCTGGTCTCCTCCCCTGGTTCCTGTAGGGCTTTCACACCAGCATAGTTGTGGTTCTGGAGCCCCAGGACCTTTGTGTTTTCTAGTGAACCAGCCTGTGTTCCCACCAGTTTAAGCAGAATGAAAGCTGGAGGGTTTGAGTGCTACTTAAGCGAAAGTGATCACACAGGCAGAATATTGGGATGTAAAACATTCTGAACCCACTTTTTATAGACTGAACACAATGGCCGGTTCAAATTTGGGTGCGAGAACCACATCAGTGTGAAAGGCTTCCATGAGGTGCAGAAACTCTGTTCACTTTGGTGATAAAGGAGAGAACGAAGAGAAAGTGGAGGATTTTGTAATAAATGAGTTGCACCTCTTAGCTTTGGTGGTGGCACCTGAGTACAAGTTTCCAAAATTCATTATGTACACTGCTAATATTTTACATTTCAGTGTGTTTCTGTTCTTTTCTTCTTCTTTTAATGTAGGTTTGTGATTTCTCTTGATCCATCCTGTCTTTCCAAATAAGAGAGAAAAGTGAAATGAGTGAAGAAAGTCAAACCTTTTTCACAGCTGAAAGTTTACTTTAAGAGACTGAATGCCCCAAAATTAAAGCCAGACTAACTTTTGTTCTTGTCATTTCCTCATATCATCCCATCATTAGTTAACTTGTGAGTCCTGTAACTGAACAGAAAAGTGAACTTTTCTCAGAGCTTATAAGACTTCTGGACCTTTCTCTCTCTATAAATGTAAAAAGTTGCTGATTCCAGCATCGAAAATGTGAGGATTTCTGCTTACTTTAGTCTTTTTAACTTTATGACAGTGAATGAACTCTCTTTGCCTTCTTGTTCCTTGGGAAAAAGATTCAACACTTTTCTCTGTTTTCTCTGTATTTCTGATGAGTTTATTCTTCACAATTGTTTTGTATTTTGAGAGTCAAGATTGATGGATAATTCTGGGAAATAATCAGAATTTCTTGCAACAAATGTTATCCACTGGTTTTACAGTTTAATTAATTCACACAGTTTCACAAAGCAAACACAGATGCTTCACTCATTTTTAACCACACAGTCCTCCGGAGGCTTCAGTAGATTCATCATCCAAACCAAGGCCCAGTAATTACGGCTAACTCTGTCGTCACGCCACCAGGAGGCCCTTGCTTACCACAGACAAGAAGAGGTCAAAGGTCAAGCTCCCCTCTTACAACACTCACTGATGGTTGTCACAACATGCGGCACCGTGTCAACGACAGCCATCACACAGCTTTGATGGGAGCTTCCTGAAGAGATGAAGGAGGGAGCAGAGGAGGAGGAGGAGTGTGATGACACTTTCTCCACTGTTTTTACTCTCACACAGGGATGTGGAAACACACACTGAAGCTGTAAACTCTGAGTTCTGGGGGTTGTTGGGTCATTGGGCCGAGTCAAAGAAAGCAGCCGGGAAGTCTCTGGAGCTTTTTGGGAACCAAACCACAAAAGAAAATGCCATGACCAAGCATGTGTGTGTGTGTTTGTTTTCAGATATTTCTCAATACTCCCACAGCATAGAAGTTGTAGATGTCTTTGAACATGTGTGTGCATGGCTGTACAGCAACTTTACAATGTTTCCCAACCATACTTTTAGGGACCCTGGATAAATGTTTCCTATAGTAGAAGCAGTAGTTTATTTCACTCAGTTATCAGATCGAATGCAACATTAAAGAACAAAAAATAAATACAATTGTGCATTAAAATGACTAAACAGCCAAATTTAAACCACCAAGCTAGGCCTTGCTTACATTTAAGGCATTCACAGCTGCATATTTATCCCAGATGAACGTTAAGAGTTGATAAAAACTAAATGTTGTCTGACATAATGTCCAACAGTGATGAATCAAGGTTCTTACACAGAGGAAAGAAGAGTAGAAAACCTGTCAAACATCAAACTTTAAAGAAGGGTATTGGACTTTCCCTTCTATGAACAGCTTTATAAAAATCTCTGTAATTCTCACTCTGGTGTTTTGGAAAACCCTCATTTCAGCCTCTGACTAAAGCACTTTGTTTAAGTTTCTGTCTCTTTAAGAGTGCAGTCACACTGGCCATCCATACCATGCTGTACACAAGCATGATTGCCCCCATTGCGCGATGGCCCACAGTCACACTACTCCAGCATGAACCAGACTACGGGCCCGCCACTGTCCAGAGGAATGGTCACAGTGACTATGTGTCATGGATTATATGTCACATTCCTGTTGTGTGCACTTGCTTGTACTCATGAAGTCTTCTATGCTGAAGAACACCTCTCCATAACGTGCCAAAGTGGAGGAAGTGCGCTATGCCTCAGCATGTCAAACTTGCAGTCACACTGACCTAATCATATTGAACTTGAGGGTTGAAGCTTGCTAAGGCACGGTACAAATGGCCAGTGTGACCTTGCCCTAAGGCTTCACACTCCATGAACTCCCTTCCCTCTGATTGGTCAGCCCTCTGGAGGTTTTTGGAGGTTTGTGGGCAGATTTAAGGCTTTTATGGTTTCTGCACAGACGTGACGTGCAGAAAAAAGACGTTTGAGATTCACACAATAGAACGCACATGGCTTTTATACTCTGTGTCCCTCTGTGATGCGTCTGTTGGCTTCCATTCCCAACCAGCAGGGGGCTGTGTATCACTAGTCCACATATACCAGAGCTCTAAACTAGAGTAGAAGAAGACTGCCTTTTTTACACTGTTTTCAGCATTATTTTTTTCACTTATTCCTCTTCTCTGTAGAATGTGACCACAAGGAACAGTCATCACATACTTATCACAGTGATCTCTGTGTGATAAATCAAATACACGCTTGTGTTTTTGCACTTTAAACATTCGAATCTCCGGTTAAGCCATCATGTTGTCCGTGTGTCTTTGTTTGGCAGTTACAAATTTTCAGAGGTGCCCTGAAATTTTATGCATTAAAGGTACCACGTGAGGGGCAATGCTGCTAAAATGACATCATGGCACGCAGCCACATGGAGCCACACGCGTCAAACACAAACCAGGCTTTTCTAATGTGAGGCCCACACCTCCAAGATGTCATGAACTAGTTGGGATATCTGTATGGGATGACCTCATCATTGCAACAAGATCTCATAGACTTAGCATTTTAAGCAGTCTACTGACATATCCAGGGATTTCTACAACATATAAACATGTAGCTGAAAACCTGCATACACTTAGCATGGACGGCTTACTTGTGAACACAAACATGAACTCTGAATAAATCACAGACAAAATGAAAATAAGAAAGATTTACAGGGGCATCGAGGATATGCACCAAGTGACACACTTGTTGCTGGTTAGGGACCCTCGACTAACTCAGCCTGTCACAGGAATTCAAAGCACAGATCAATGCTTCAACAATACACTGTCTCTTCAATAAAAGCAAAACATATGTTTTTTGAGTTTTTGAACAGAGATTCATCGAGCTGCTCCATGAAGAAGATCCAGATCTATTCAACTCATCAACTCCATCAACTTTGGCGATGTAGCATAGAGGAAGCGAATCACAGATGCTCAGCATTTGGGAGGTTTTACACACTTGTTTTGCCAACAATGCCAGTGACAACTTGCAACATGTGCAGACGAATATTTTGAGGGACTGTAGCAGCATTGGAAATATCAACCTCAACCAATTCATTCCAGCGTCTGAAGAATTATCATACAATGAATAAAAGCTTTGCCAAACTAAAGCAGAGGCCAAAGTAAATTTCTCGTCACAAAAATGTGAGAAACTTTTCACTTGTGCTTTGAAAGTGTGGTTTTCTGATTGTTGATTTACTTCTTGTAATGGATTATAGCAGTATCTGCACCGGCCAAAACAAAGCACAAAACAGTTCACTTTTACCTAAATGAGCCTTTAGCCCTGAATCTCAGATTCCTCAGAGTCTAACCTTTGCGTGACCTGGCCTGAGGGGCTTGGGAAAGGTCACGGTAAAGGCCATGGTCGGTTCAGACAGCCTGACACAGTCAGCTGGACATGGTGAGCATCCATCGCTCAGATGTGCCAGAAATAATGACTGCCCCACCATGAGTCATGACCTGACTGTTATTTAAAGGAGTCAACCTGGGCAGCTCTGAAATGTTACAAGTGCTTTTCTCCACTCTGCAAGACCTGCTCCACACATTTCAGTGAAAAGTTTTTCCAAGAAAAGGGAAAGAGTACCTATAACAGTGATGTTACCAACACTGGTATCATGCCTCAGTGATGAATGCAACATCAGAAAAAAAGTGTTTCAGCAAAATCAGGATGTAGTCAAAACAGGGGAATAAAGAGATTTTTTTCTCCTTTTTTAAAGTTGTTTGGCATTAGCAAAATAGATCTGCATAATTTGCATGGCACCCCATGAGCTCTGCAGCTCATCCCACATTACAAATGTTGCTGCATTTAAAAGCATTTAAAAGAGAAATAAACAGGCCTCACAACAGTTTAAGGGCACAGTCATACTGGCCATTCAAACTGTGCTGTACTCAAGCCCGAATCACCCTCTGCAGCGCCACTCCTCTGCAGGACAGTACGGCCAGCGGTCACACTACTCCAACATGAACCAGACCTCAACACGGTTGCTGACACAGGCATGGCCGCTGACGTCACTACAAAGCATCATCACAAGACGCGGTTTCATCAGAGTCAGCAGATAAGAGAACATGGAGAACATTGTTACAACTTGACTCACTTTTTGGCTTCTGTTCAGTTGTTTTGGACTGACACAGCCTTCTAACACCCTGCCATTCTTTAAAATGATTATCGAGAGGAGTGGTTGTGGTAATCATGCATCGTTATGCATCATGTGCACATGGAATGAAGTAAGCCGCGCTGGAGCACACCTCTCCCAACCGTGCCGTGCTGGGGGCTAGGCCATGCTGTAGCAGGGTTTACATTTATAATTAGCAGGGGCACAGCTACCCCACTCACTGTAACTCGCAAATGCTTAAATAATACAAATATATAAAACTTTTGTGTTATTTGTATTATTTGACCATCTTAGTATTGAATGCTTGACAAGATGGCACTAGGCGAGTTTACTACAAAACACAGTTTGGTATACAGTATAGATAAATCACAGGGTCCCTGCTCTATCACCCTAATTCAGGGGTCCTTGGTCTGAAAAAACATTGAAGATCTCACGTGTAATATATTGTCAACAAGCAACTCAAATTAGCCTACTATTGGGTTAATGTTTGGTTAAATGTGCAGAAAAAAAATTAACCATTTTGGGTTAACCATGGTGGCTTAAAATTGAAAAGAAAGCTACAAAAAAAAACAAAGAATAAAAGATATGTTGTGTTTATCTATTAATCAATTGTGAGTTTGTGTCATTTTTCACTGATATTTCATTTTTTTTTGCATTTGCAGCCAGTTCCTCCTGATGTAGACCTTTAGGTTTATTGTTAGAAGCTCTCAGATGAATATGAATATTGTCTTACAGAGTTTTTTTTTTCTACCTCCTATCTGCTCATAAAAGTTATGACTAACAAGTCATAGCTTTATTGAGATGATGACTGATGCATTTACTCAGGGAATGATTATCTGTTGTCACCTTGGACCAGTGCTTACATCAGTCTTTTATTTTAAATACTGGCTCATTTTTTTTCACCTGGAGGTGTATTTCTTCTCAAACTGTCTGAAAAAGGCCTGTGCTCTGAATTCAGCTGTGACTATTTATCACACAGGCCTGGTGGTTCGGGTCTCACTTCCACCCTTGACACCCCAATGAGAGGAATCCTACCCTGGGAAGAGGCTGAGAGGACACAGGAGAGCTGTAAATCACTTCATTTCTCTGCATTCACACCGGTGCTGAGCAGCTCTGAACTTGTTCTGCATCGTAACAACCTGTGAGAGTCCAGGTTTATGCTCGTCCCCCCCAAAACAACAACACCACCACCACCACCACCCAGGCTCACACACACGAGCAGAGAGGATTGGGGTCAACCAGCAGAGCGACCTCACACGAGAGACCCCTGAAAAGAAGAAAGAGGGAAGCCCCTCACCCCACCCCCTTCATTCCTCTAACAAATCAGAGAGCATCCCATCTGAAGGGGGATCCTTTCATATCGTGTGATAGAGAGACAAGGAGGAGGAGCTTCGTAATGACACGCAGCGAGTGATTAAAAACCCAACACCATGTTCAATTAAAGAGGATTTAGAGGAGAAAATCCCTCCCTTCCAGTCATCCATCCATCTATCCTGCCTTGTTCTTAATACCATCTCGCCCTGCTCTTCATTTGAGCAGCTGAATCTCTCCCATCTGCTTTCCCTGAGTGGATGTTTAAAACAGACATCGCCTAGTTTCTGCTGCTGACACCTCTGCTGTCATTAACCAAGAGCCTTGCATCCAAAACCACTATTTCACACAACTTCTTCCCCTTTTCTGCTCCTTCCAGAGCTCTGCTGAAAGGAGACAATGACATGAAGTACGAGCACGAAGCTTCCCTCTCTTCCTCCTTTTTCATTCTCACCCCATTTCTCCTCCAAAGCCCTTTGACATAAACAGAGTCCATCTTTCCAGCTCTCTATAAAGAGACCATCCAGCCTCCCTGGGAGTTTCCACCCCAGACAATGCAACCACATTACTCTTACACAGCACTGCGCTTCACTTCTCATTCATTATTTCACCCCCTTTGCTTATCCCTGTCTTGTGTTTTCCTGGACTTCCCTGTCTTCTCATCTGTTTTTCTGACTTCCTCTTAGTTGGCGTTCTTTTATTTAATCCCACCTTAATCTCTTTCTCGAGCACATCGCTGCATTGAGCAGGCTTGAATGACTGATTACCCAATTTCACTCCAAACTTTCTTGGTGCAAGCCTTGATAAAGAGATCAACTCCATATAGCAGTCAAAAAAAAATACTCTTTTTCTATCTTTGACAGACTGAAAAAGACTAATAACAGTCTTTTTTTACCAGGCTGAGTGAGCATCCAACCAGTGATGACTCTGAGGTTGCACTCCAGAGAGGAAAAAGAAGAAGAAAAAAATCTCTACAGAAGCCCGAGAGGAGCAAAAAATAGATCAAAGACTTGGTCCCGGCCTTTTCAGCTGCAATCATGGCCCAATCACATTGTGTCCTCGCAGCGCTCTTAAGAGAACGGGTCAGTGGTGCTTTATTGTGAGTAGGGGCTAGCCTAATGAAAGGGACAATGCAAAGATTAGCAGTGCCGGCGAGGCGGCTCAAACTTCACCCTGGCTTTAATTGCTGCAAACAAGAGGAGAAGCAGAGGCAGGGCAAACAGGGGACAAAAGAGCAGGGCGAGCGCAGGAGGAAGAAGTACGAGGAGGTATGAGAGGCCTGGATGATAAATGGAGGTATGGCTTTTATGGAGGTGTCGAGTGTCCATCTGGCCCAGGCTGGTGTGGGATGTGTCAAGGAATGTGTGTGAGCTGGTGGGCCAGAAGGTCCAAGACCCTCATAAACCATCGATGAAAGCAAAGGATCTTGTATTTACACAATCCCTGTGGTTTTAGGGAAATAACCTCAAAAGTAAAGTCTATAAACAGATATGTGAAACTGATTTATTCAACTATAACCAGACAGCTGCATGTTCCCTGCTATGCTATTTAGTTTAAATACATATATAAGTTTTGAATTAGATTTTGGTGATAATAAGAGGAGCTCTTTACTGGATGGTAAAGGCACATCTGTGCTGTTCTCAAGGACAATTGGACATAGGGCTGGATGATTTGCAAAAAACACCTAATTGAGATAATATTTTCTTATAATGCAATTGCGATTTATGGCACAATTATTTTTGGGTCCCCCATCATGTGTTGCTATATTGAAGGGTACAATATTTTTAAGGCTTCCAGATAATGAAAACCTAAAATTCAGTGTCCATGAAAGTTTTGATGTAACACAAGCTCAATGAAAAAGGTGATTTTAAGGAGGAACGTCAGGCCTTGGGAAAGTTTTGCTACTGCTTTCTGACTATTTTTCCATTTTTCTCCCAATTTTTGCCAATCATCACCCATTTTTGCTGCTTCTTGCTGCCTTATGACAATTTTCCTGGTTTTTCTGATTTTCCTTCCATTTTATTGTTGCTTTATGTCCATTTTAGTTACTTTTCACACTTTCTTGCCACTTTTGTTCCATTTTTTCTTCTTACTTACCATTTCCCAAGTTTCTTGCCATTTTTTCTGCTGCATGACCACTTTTCTACCTTAAATTTTTTTCATTACAACTTTTTTTTTTTTTAATTGAGTCTTAACCAGTTTTTACCATTTAGATTTTTTCCCTCTCACAGGTAGTTTTCTGCAGTTTTTTTCTTTGGGTTGAGTCACACCCGTGTTGGGCATGAAACAACTACTGCAAAATTTTTTTTATTTTTTATTTTTTCTGATATTCTGACATATTTCAGATCAAAGAAATATTGCATTGTCGGCGATTACAATATTGCAACAGAAAACTTTGCAATTAATTTGCGATTAAATGTCCAGCCCTAATTGGCCCCCCACAGTGCCGTCTAGGCCTGTGGTCATGCTACTCTATTAAGAATCAGGCTTGAGTTTGAGTGTCTCTTGTACATACTTTGTCACACTGTGATATGACGTGCATGGCCCGCCTACCTCATCTCGAACCGTCTGTTTACAAGAAACGCATTCTCACCAGAGTCAGCACAAGAGAAAATGCAGAGATGAGGCTACGACTGTGGTTACTTTTTGACTTCAGTCAAGTCCTTTCAGTTTAACACAGCTCTCTAACACTCCGACCATTGTTTAAATGATTGTCAAGAGGAGTCACTGCAATTGCGCCTCATGGATTATGCATCATGTCCTTGTTGTGTGCACATGCTCGTGACTGTGCATGAAGTGTGCTGTGCTTAAGTATGGCACTTGCACTCACACTTGTCAAATGAACTCGACCTCAGGATGTAAGAAATGTTGGGAATGGCATGAATGTTCAGTGTGGTCACACCTTAAGCGGAAAGGAGGGAAAGTTAGTGAAATAAGAACAAGTGTCATCCTAAGAGTCACTCAGTGACAATCATATCTAAATCCTTCACTCAATCTCACTTTTTGTAGACATAGAGGATGATGAAGAGCTTGTGAGACGAGCCTTTGAGCAAGCAGTCACAAAGTGCTAAATGCCAACCATCGGTATGAAAGTATGAAGCCAATGGGGGGGATATTAAAAACTGCAATTCTTTGAACATCCACTTAGGGCTCACTGAAGACAGTACCAAAAACAACATACACACCATTAGTGGGAAAAAAGTAAAAAAGTATTTCTCTTCTAGCACACACTGTATGTAATTTCCAATGTTATCAAAATTATTAGTTTTGCCCATAAAAGGTCATGGCAGACTTGACTGACAGGCAGTTACTCTGTAGAGGCAAAGAGGCTGAAGAGGCCTCTTTACCTCATCCTAACGTAAATGATGATAAAAAGGTGTAATATCAAAATTCTGTATCAGAAACAAATGGATGACATCATGGAAACTACACAATGGTGTTTTACAGTCTTTGCATTATACACACCTGTGGGTCAACTTGGCCACTATTCATGACTTCAAAACAGACCCCCCCCCCCCAATACAGTGAGCCCACATAAGAAACTGATGATCACTCGAGTCTGAATGGTTCTTTTAATTCAGCCTCATCAGTTGATGCTTCTTCAAGACCCTAATGTGTCATCGACTGCACTGATTCAATGGATCCTGGACATTTTATTAGCAAGTAAAGTTTGAGTTCTGATTTGCAGAAAAGGTGCAATATCAGTTTTTGGCATCACCAGCTAGATCTTTTTTGAGCTTGCCTTGACTGTTGAGTGATGTGGAGAGGTATTCATCCATCCATTATCTGCCCTGCTGTTCTCTTAAGTGAATGCAGGAGCCAACCCCCTGCTGTCATTGAGCACAAGGCAGGGTCCACCTGAACAGGTCATCAGCCCACCAAAGGATAATATGTAAAGACAGACGACCATTCACAAACACAGACAACCAAACACAATTAGGAGAAACCAGTCAATCTGATGAGCATGTTTTTGATCTAAGAGGGGAAGTCAGAGAGAAACCACACATGCACAGGGGAAACATGCAAACTCCAGAGAAAGGCTCCTGCCCAGCCAGGGAATCGAACCAGGAACCTTCCTACGACAGTGCCAACCATTGCACCACTATGCAGTCTTATTATTCTAGCTTGCATTTATTGGACCAAAGCTCTACACTCTTCCTCACTCATTGCAAAGAGCGAGCACACTCACAGTCGATCATTTTGGCACAAACAAACATTTTCCCCAACATAAAGAGCCATAGTGCTGCATTTTCAATCCTCCGGTTGGAAACATTCACTCATTAACCTTTAGATCATGATGAGGATGAGTTTTTTCTTCTGTGGATGCACCGTCAGCAACAAGCTCAGAAAATCAGTTCCTGCAGGAGTGATGTTACAGCTTTGCTTCAAAGTGGGTAAAAATGACTAATAGCTCATGTAGTATTCCTTGGATCCCCTCTGATTTGCATGCTGGATGTGTTTGTCATGTGTGCTGGCGCTACTATAAACAGTGATAATAAATAACGGCCTGTCCTCGCAGGCTGGAGCATCAGCAGTGTAACATTTCTCTCCTCTCCTGCTTTTATCCTCCTTTCTGCTCCTCCCTGTGTTCAAAGAAGTGTCAGACAAAGCTCTGGAAACTGATGCTCACACTCAGGGGGCGATGGTGTCATGAGATCACCAACGTCTGGATCGCTCAGACATAATGCATCAAAAGAGACGGGTCAGAGGAGGACAGGAGGCTTCGAGGGCAGAGAGATGGTGAGAGAGATGGAGGTGGATCATTACGGCTGTTGTGCTTGAGTTTATGTCAAACTGTTCTCCAAACTTCAGAGAAAATGAGAAATGGCTTTTTATAACAGTGTTTGAGATCAATCAGAGGTTTGCAGCCTTAATCAGCATCTCAGAGGATGGTAACTATAAGTGTGTGCCACTCCAGGAGGTGATTCAAGTAGAGGATATCAGCTTTTATCAGAGAAAAACCAAGAGATCACTGTTAGAAACTTACCAGTCCAGAGCACGTTGATATGGCTGCTGAAGAGGCCGACAGGTTACGGATAAATCCCTGATACAGACAGTTGTGAAACTCTGTATCATCCATCACCGTAGCGATGCCATCAGAGCCCAGCGTCTGCACCGTGAAGCCGGGGCCGACCACAGAGGACGGATGCAGATCCAGGTGCATGTCCTGCCCGAAGGCAGAGAGCCGGTAATGTAGGGAAGAGGAGGAGAGGGATCTCCTGCTGCGATGACTTTGCCCGCTGACATCGTGTGTCAGGTACGCTCCGTCTGAGTCCACCTCCACTGGGGTCACGAACACGTAATCTGAGGAGAAGGGGGATATGTTAAATCTATCTTCTTTTGTGACTGATAGGTCCTCCTTCTGCGTAAATCTTTGCAAACTTTTCACTGAGTCTTCTCAGTGAATGAACACAAACCACACTGGCTTCACTTACAGCATTTATTCCAAACATAAACCAGTGTGATCACTCTGATTTCTGTTTCTACTGCTGTTGAAACTGGGGAAGCTCTTTAAAGACATCTCACTTGGGACATTTTGAAGAACAGATATCAAACCACATACTGTATGTTATCATTGAGCTCAAATAGATGTCAGATGTTACCAATTAGTGTAACCTTCACACACTCCCCCGTCAGAGTTGACAAAAAGAAACACATCTGACCCTTAAACAAGTTTCTGTACTCAGTAAAAGAAGCAGCTGTTGCACAGAGAGCAGTTTTTCATATGGATCACAGATGACTTTGAGCTAGAGCCAGAACTCTAAGATCATACTCCTGTTCATGTCAGATATGGGTCAGGACTTTACAAGCAGAGGATGCACATCATGATGTTTTCATCGTGCAGTCATGGTGTTCTTACCAAATAAAATAACACATCAAACTGTCTGAATGTGAGAAACAGAAGTGAGAATCCAACCTCAAAAGCAGACAGTAACTACTTTAAGAGCTTATTTATTCATTTGTCAAAAAAAGCTGATTTTTCCTGCATATTCAAGATCAAAGTTTTCATCTGTTTCTTCACATGTCAAAGCAGCCAAAGGGGGGATTCCCTGAGTGTGCACTTACTGATCCTGCCTGAGTCATTCCTGCAGGGCTTCCTCACATTATCATTAACAAAACAAACTCAAGCAACAACCCCGTAACTGCTTTACGCACGAGCAGAGATGGGACCCATTAGTTATCTCACTCTGCGCACAGACATGGGGAAGGTGCCAAACTGTAGGAAACATCCGCAGATGTCAGGAGAGGAGCACTCACCGTGATTTAATCCGTGGTTGTCGCTGGAGGAAGAATAGCTGGCGGAGGCGGTGTGGGAGGTGTGTGTGCAGTAAATGTGCAGCGTCTGCAAAAGAAAAAAAAAAAGAGGAAAAAGTTGATAAGGGGACAGGTAGCAACAGGTTGCAGGTCTTTCAGGAAAGGTGATAAATGAAGTTCTTGTGTTGAAACATGTGTCGTGCCGGAGTTGAATTTGGGTTAACAACCACAAGTGTTACTTTTCAACACAATCAATGACCACAGCAGTTAGTCAGTGACATAAATCATTCTTTGCTTTGCGCCCAAACCGGTAATGAGAGTGTGCTGGGTTCAGAGTGTAAACACTTGAAATGAAGCGCCACATGCCTTGATTATATTCCAGGATAAGAGGGTGGACAGGAGCTTGAGTGAGGTGCAGCCAACCAGCGGGATGGGTAAAGTCCATATCAAGAGGAAGAGGCAATCCATGGTGACGGCATGCAAGCTTTACCTCCCCCGTTACCTCCGCAAAGAGCGTAAAAGTCCTAATAACCTGCGACAGCGCATAATGCAGCGTGCACGCATTGTCTGGAGTTTCTGATCCCCGCTTCTCTCCTCCAGGTTCAGGTGAAGTCTGCAGGTTGCAGGAGCCGGTGGTGCGCAAAGACGCAGAGCGCACTCATGAGTGCATGTGTGTGTGTGTGTGGATGTGAGTGTGTGTTTGGAGTGGGGCAGGTAAGCGGTGTCGGGGATCACCAGGAGGAGCGCTGACTGAGCACTAAGCCCGGTCTGTGAGAGTCGCCCTGCAGGATGTAGCACAAGTCAGCAGGCAGCAGCCAATCAGCGCTCAGCATCATTTACCACGCGGAGATAAAAGAAGAAAAAGAGATTCTCCTCCTGAAAGCAGCGGGGCTCCTGCTGCTTTCAGGGGCGGCTCGGAAATCTGTACACCGAGGATGAATCATATCAAACTTTAACTTTTTATGTTTTATCTATCTTTTTAATTTAATTTCAAAAGAAGCATATTTTATTTCTTTGTATCTGCAAGAAAAGTTCACCTGAAAACAGTTTGATGCTTTACCATTTTATATATCTCTTATTAGTCATGCTGCTTTAAGAAAAGTCTTATCGATGAGACCAATAAAATCAGTTTTGAGGGTAGAAGTTTTAGAAGTTTTAGTTTCTCTTTTACCTCAATTAAATCACACAGAAATTTTGCTGAAATTGCATCTTTGCAAGTACAACAAAGGTCAGATTCAGCTTCTCAGTCACTTTAAAGACTGTCCAGATGGTGGTGCTATAACAAGGCAATGTTGAGCTCCTGCCAAGAGCCCATGAGGTGATGACTCTTTACTTCCACCACAACATTTCCTAACCCCACACAAATGTAGTGCACATTTAATCTTAGCATGGGATGTATTGCCATTAGATCTGACTGGTATGTTAAACATAGATAAATGTATTTATTTCTAAATTAATTATCTTAAATGAGAGCAGCTTTTCCTGACTCCTGGACTCTCACCAAAATGTTTCCACTTCAAAACAGTTCATCAGAATTTATCACCCCCAAACGTCTGGCCACAGTCTATGTGCTTCGCCAACTTTGGTTTTTTTTATTGCCCTACATCTTTGCCTCACAATCCTTCACACACAAGATTTCATTTATATATCTCCTTTGAATCGCAGGATTTCTTGTTGTGGTTAGGCTGCAGTTACACAACTGGCAGTGATGATGCTGGAGCATGAGAGGATGCAGACTTCCTGGATGCTGCCCGAGGCTCAACGCTTAACTCCTCTAGCAGAACATGATCATTTGCAGGATCCCTCCGTGAATGTCAGATCATTTTAGGCACCGTTTCATCTGCACAATGTGGAACTGTGCAAGTAGCTGAGTAACACTGTGTTTTCATCACACTGTATCAATACACCAACACAAACAATACAACCAGGCATGTGAGTGAAGACGAGAAACAAAGAACAAACGACAGCACAGGATGTAAAGTAAATGCAGGCCTTAGCTAAATAAAAACAAGGATTATGGGTGTTTTATGCCGGGCTTAGAGTAAATGTGGTGTGCATGTGTTTCTGAAATGTTTAAGTTGACATCACAGATGTGCTGTGGTGCCAAAAATTAATGCTGTACTCATGGACCCATCAAAGTCGAGATTTGTGACCTAAAACTTCAGCTCAGAACATGAGCTGGTGTCTCCAAGATCTGATGTGTGTCACTCCTAAAAATCAATCTAGGTCACTTTTTGAGTACAACAACAAACAGTAAAAGCCAAATATTGTTTAACCAACTACATCTGGATAAAAAGATGATATACTGAGTGTGAATTAAAAATAAAAAATGACCTTTTCTGTTGTGTTCTTATTTCTAATATCAAATGGCAGCGTCTGTGCCAAATTTCGGAGAAGATTTATCTTTTTGTCTGTTTTATATTCCCTGAGATCAATCAAAAAAAGTTTCTTCAATAGAAAAACATCCATCTCCTCAAAATGTTTGCTGATTTATACTCTCAGTACTTGGTTGGGGCTCAATCACCATTGTTAAAATGCTCCCTTCGCAACCTTAAAACAATGTGGAGAAACCACAGGTGCAGTCGAAATATACAGTCACATGATGCATAATGGTAGAGCAATGAGAAGAAACATTTACAAATTGGAAAAAAAAAATAAAAAATTTCCTTTTTATAATCACGTCCAAGCGATCAATGAGTTTTGAGTCCTACAATGACAAATTGGAGATGCCTAGAGAAATACAAAGTGATCAAATGTGCAGGAGATGGTTAACAAATCCAGGATACAACTGCCTCCAAAACCCAAACTGGTCCCACTTTCACCATTAAGCCCCTCCCCCTGGACTCTAGAAATAACATTCTTTCAATCCAAACATTTATACTTTGGCATTTAAGGCATTTTCATTTCATCCTATATAAATTTGCAAGAGTAATTTAGACGTTCCAACAGGCATTTGCATGAACCCAAGAACATTAAAAAAAACATTATTCTCAGACAAATGAAAACAAACATTAAACAAACATTAAACAAGATTAAATCTTTGGAACCACGTGTCCATTTTTTTATCCTGTTCATCTGTACAAATGGTGTGTGTATGGTGGAGGTTGGGGTGAGGAAGTGTGGGCATCCCTCATAGTGGCCCAGTTGTCAAAAAACACCTGCTAAAGTGTCCTCCAGTGAGCCAAAACACAAAGTAAAGGTCCACTTACAAAAAACAAACAATGTAAATGTTGCCCCAAGGAGCCCCCCTGAGCCAAATGCATGCTTGAGGATGTGGTCACACTGGCCAGCTGGACTGTACCGTACTCAAGCATGATTGCCGCCATGCAGTCTCATCAGAGTCAGCACAATGGAGAACACAGAGAACATCGTTATGACTTCAATACACTTTTTGGCTTATGTTAAGTCATTTGGTTCTGACCCAGCTCTCCAACACCCCAGCTATTGTTTACAATGATTGTCGAGAGGAGTAGTTGCAATGGTTATACATCATGGAATACTTGCATGTTTGTGCTTGTGCATGAAGTGTACTGTGCCAAAGCACACCTCTCCAAAGCATACCAAAGTCAAGGATGTATACCATGCCTGAGCACAGCACACAACAAATTGAATCTCTGGGTTAAAATATACTTGGAACAGATTGCCAGTGTGACCACACAACTTGTGTGTCTTGGGAGCCAAAATGGGTACAAGAGTTCTCTACTGGTGGGCAAACCACGCTTAACTGCCCTGATGGGTGAAAAAATACACTTGGCTAGAACATGATAAACTACCCTCTTGGGAGGCAAAATAGCATGCTAAATTGCCTCCCTAATTGGCTAAATGCAACTACCTTCTTTGGTTGCAAAAAAAAAAAAAAACTCTGTATGTGTCTCTTTACTTTCTTTTAACTCCTGCCCTTCAGACAGTCTGTGCACGCCACTACGGCTGACAAGGAGCCAATCAGCCTCAGGCGCTACTGGTATCATCTTGAAGCCCAGATTGCTTTGATAGCAGCCTCCAGCTTATTTGTACTTTTTTGAGTCGTGTATACCACATTCATCTTGACATTTATCTTTCTGAGGTGGTTCCCTTTGGGGTTCAGGTTAGGTGAATGCTTGAAAACATTGTGTGTTGACTCTAACTTGAGAAAACACAGTGGACAAAAAGCAGGACCCCAAACCATCGCTGACTGATGAAACTTTACTCTCAACTTTACTCAAGCAGCTTGGGTTGTGAGCCTCTCCACTCTTTCCTCCAGACTCTGGGCCCTGGGTTCACAAATGAAATGCAGTAAAAGTTAAAAGTGGGATGACTAATACTCTGACTTGTTTTCTCCGTAGTCCAGTTAAGATGATCCTGGTGTTGCCTCTGGTTGAGGAGTGTCTTGATATTGGGCTGACTACAGTTTTAGTCCATTTTTATTGCAGATGTTTGTCCACTCTGTAAAAATTTCTGTGTGAACAACTAGCAGCAGGGTTGCCATTATTTACAGTGGAATTGAAAGTTTTTAGTGTAACAGAAATTTACAGTATTCTGACCAAACAATACGTGAGGAAGGCACGCAGTGGACATGAGACCCTGCTGTACATGGGTGTATCCCAAAGGTCACACAGGCTGTCCATGCTCCTCAGCTGGGACCGGTTGTCGATGGCATGGACCAGATTTCAAGGATTTCCTTGAATGTTGGTATCTTCTTCTGTAGGAATCTAAATTAAAGTCCCCTGAAAATGTTGTACAAGCAATACATTGGATTGCTGTACATGACTGTAATTTGTGGGGAAATACGGCCAGTTTACACTGTGGTGCACAGACAGTCGTCGTACACAGCCAGTCAATTCCACAGAGCGTAGACAGCCATTGTGCGAAGATAGATGTGGGGTCTAGGCAGCGTGAATCACCCATGTGATTCATCCATGTACGGCAGTGTCTCATATCCACTGTGCGCCCTCCACACTCATGGTTACATTGTGCATCCAACACTGGAAAAGCGCCCACTATTCCATAAAAACTGTACTTCACTGTAATTTTAAAACATTAGCACACCGTTCTAGGTCTTTGTGTTTTCGCTTCAAATTTATCAGACCACAATGCTTTGCTGACCATGGTACGAAACCATATTACATAAAAACAGTAGAATACTGCTGAAAATTGTTTGTAAATTAACAGCAATTGCTTACAGTGCATGATGTCCCTGGATGAAATGTGGAGCTTTCTAAAGTTGTTATATTTATTTCTTAATCCTCTCTAGGCTGCAGTCATCTCAGTTGCTTGCGCACTGTTTCCCACCACATTTTTCCCTCTAGTAAACTGACAATCATCTGCTGAACAATTGGTAAGACCATGACTGTGTTTGTGTCCTCAAATACACTGAGAAACATATGGTGTTCTTTTTTTAATTGAGAAGTCAATTATAACCCTTGTATTATATTCTGAAACTTTTATCCTTGAACCTCCTTGAACTTATTTGAGATATTGTAAGGTCAATATTTCCAACTCTTTTTGGAGGCACTAGTCTGCTTCACTTAGTTGTCTTCTTGCAGCAGAGCAGGTTATTTAAACTGGTCAGAACAAAGTTGTTGGGGTGTTGTTCAGAGTCATGTCATTAAATCATCCCCATTGAGGTAACAAACAACACACACACTTTGTTCTTGTGTGAACAGATGGTTCTGGAAGATCCTCCTCCACTCTGGCTGAAAACACCTGGACAGGTCAAAGTGTTGCGCTGACACACACTCGGTGAGAGAGAGAGAGAGAGAGCACGGCCAGCTCACCACACAGGTATTCACACCCCACGAGCGAATGAAAGCTTACACCAGTTTTTCTGGAAGAAGTGAAACATCACCTTAATGCTGTAGCTCCTGAGGGGTTCTCAAACTTTATCAGCAGATACCTAAAAGACAAAGTGACAGACTAGTGACCCCCATTGCCCCTCAGGGTGGATTTTGTACTTAAATGAGTGGTAAGTCCATTGGAGCAACGAAAAATTCTCTAGACAGGTTGAGAAAGTGTCGCATTGATGCTTTAAAGCTTCTACAAGAGCAGAGAGAGCAGAGAGCAGTGAGTGAGTTAAAGTTGCTCTCTCTCTCTCTCTCTCTCTCTCTCTCTCTCTCTGTAGTGGTCCACAGTACAGTCAGGAGAGGCTGCAAACACACAGGGGGTGAATCTTATGAGGCATGTTAATGGAAGACAGCAGTGTGAGACCGAGCCTGCTGTCCTCTATAAAAACAGATAACTTCATGAAATGCTTTTACTTTAACTTTGCAAAGTGACTTTCCCAACAAAAGTCTTTCAGGGAATGGCGCTGGGTGATAATGTCATATCTCATCAGCTCATTACAGTCTCTGCTTGTCATTAAAATGGAGGATGTAATTTGGTGGCCCTGTACTTGGCCTAAGTGTTAGTGTAAGTGTTGTTGGTGATTTGGGGATGCTGGGAAATATCTGTACTTTAGAGGGTAATTGCAGTGTCATCTGCACAGTGTGATAAAGAGTGAGTGAAAAAAAGAGACAACCATGCTGTTTCCAGGAGGTTTCAGAGAAGGTCACTGCATTGTTGTGTGAGCGTTTGACACGCTGTCACGAAGTTCTTCACATCATATCAGAATTGGGGGAAAAGTAAAAGGAATTACAACATACTGTGAGACCAGTAGAGGGCGGAAATACAACAACAAAAGCAGTTCATCAAAACTGCCACCACAAATACCCTTTTTCCACCAGTTCTCGTTTGGTGCGAGTGCTAGTGTTGGTGCTTTGTTGGTTTTAATCCCATTCTTCCTAAAAACTGGTTTGATTTTCCATCTGCAAGGAGCCAAGTTGCAGCCACATCATTGCGTCACTGAAACTTATAAATATGTCATTGCATACATAGCCATTTCAGAGTTTGGTTTCTTGCTTTTAGGGGGGCAGTGGCTCTGGCCAGGGCAACACTGTTTACAGTTGCTATCTTCATACTCATGGCCCATGAATGCTTAAAAAAAACAAGGATTTTTTTTTTTCCTGCCTTTTCTTGTGGTTGTTACATGGCTGCTATACGGAGTATGCCCATTGGTATGTGTGTCTACAAGCACAGGTTTGTGTGTCTGTGTTCATTGCAGTGTGGTAGTCGAGTCCTCAGTGCTCAAGTCCGAGAAGGGTTGCCAACTTTCTCACCCCAAAATATGGGACAGGTACATAGATATGCATGAAGTGTTTAAAATCCCTTTAATTATTATAGTATCATGAAGTAAACTTATATAAATAAACCTCAGATAAACCACAGTTTGGCTCTTAATACCACAAAACAGGTCAAAGAAACATTAAATGCCAAAGAGAGAAAAACTCACTCACCAAATTTACTTTTTCCATCGATACTTTTTCTACTCTTGACTGACCAACTTACCACTGTCTAAGTGAAAATACTCAATGGCATGAAGTGCAAAAGGCTTTTGTTGGGTCGCCGCTGACAAGTTTAACCCACATCTTCTTTGCTTCCCATTGTTTTTTTGTAACTACAGTCTTTTCTATTGTGTAGGTTTATCCATGTTTGTTAACTTACCATACAACACATTACCTCATCTTTCCTTTCCCTTTGTTTATTTCTTTTGCAGGACCTGGCTCATTTGCACCAACTTCTGATGCGCATGAAGGGGCTTGTGATTGGTTGATGGGCAGTGTGAGTGAATGACAGGTGGTTTGATTGGCAATTGATTTGACACTGCCTTCTTATCTAAATCTAGAATCTGTAGGGTGTAGTCTGCTGCATTTACAGGGGTTAACAGTCAATAAATGGGACAATTAAGGTCCCTTACAGGGAAAACAAATTAAACACCATGTATGAGATGTCCCAGCTGATTCGGGACAGTTGGCAACCATAAGTCCAAGTCAAGTCCGAGTCACCAAAATAATATCTGAGTCGAGTTCGAGCCACCAAAGATGAAATCTGAGTTGAGTACAGGTCCAGTCCCCAATAAAGACACTACGGGTACTCCAACAACCAGAAAACTTAAACTGAACCCAGTGGGTCCTGGACATCTAGAAAGCATTATTAACACAGTGAGCAACGCTGATCCAAGGGATGGGTCAGAAGTTACCCCAGAACCTCATTCAGACCCTGGTCAAAAAGGCCATAGTTCCCCCAAAAGTCCCTAGATTCTGGGGAAAGTCCCTTGGCTATATAAGCCCCTAATGTCAGCACTATTTAAGGTGAAATAAAATAGTAAATACTGCAAATTTTCACTAAATGATGAATGAAAAAAGCTCAATCAATTTAAGATTAGCAGTCAACATATGCAGCTCTTTGATGCCAAAGCTTTCATTCCATTGCTTAAACTAGTTTTTCAGCATTAGGTACAGCTTAACTTATCTGCCTCATACTCGCCCTAGCAAAGGAAATAACAGACAACCACTGACAACTTAATCAAGCTTACAGATCAGGCCCACGCTGCCATAATGTAAAAGGTTTTTGATCTACTGTTACCGGGCCTGAGTCCAACTGCAGGTGCAGCGATTACATTGTTCCAAGTTTATCATGGGTCAGTGTTGTCAAAAGCTCTTGGGCTGGCCGGGAAAAATCCAGGTGGCTTTTTGTGTAAAAGTGTTTCTGTTTTCAGATGTTTTTGGCCTTTTCAGTGAGGGCCTCTTTTTGCACTCATCTTGGTATTTTTCTATCAAAAAGCCTGTGTATACTCTGTGCCCTTTCCTCCCTCAGTTGATGTGTTTCACTCCCTCTCTCTGAAAATATACAGTTTGTATTGTGAGTGGTGGCTACACATGTTTTTAAATCTGAACAGTGTTACTCTCAGGCACACCGCAGCTCGCTGCAGCGTGCAGCTGGGCTGACAGACGATGTGCTTATTTACAGCACGGCTAACCAACTGTCTGCTGCCTTTAGCAGTCCCTCATCTCTCTCAGCCTCTCATCATGTCTCTCCCACAGTTGGGTTGTTGGCTTATAAGAGTTTGTCAGGTCAGTCTATTGTTTGTTACCCAAAAGCAACTCAACATATCCGGTTGCAGCTGG
>RPOG01004103.1:28582-50209 GCA_008086565.1 Thalassoma bifasciatum | reverse complement strand
TTGATAATATGACTTTGAAAGTTTGTAGTGTAGTTTAGCAGCGGCTACATTTAGTTTAGCTCCTCACAGCTCAGTGCTCTGAGACGTGTCAGTATCGTGAGTGACTGTTTTAGCCTTTAGCTCCTGCTTCAGCTTTTGGCTCCTGTTTTAGCCTTTAGCTCCTGTTTTAGCCTTCAGCTCCTGTTTTAGCCTTTAGCTCATGTTTTAGCCTCCAGCTCCTGTTTTAGCCTTTAGCTCCTGATTTAGCCTTTAGCTCCTGTTTTAGCCTTGAGCTCCTGATTTAGCCTTTAGCTCCTGTTTTAGCCTTGAGCTCCTGATTTAGCCTTCAGCTCCTGTTTTAGCCTTTAGCTCCTGCAAGTCGAAAACCGAGGACAAAATCGGAAATCGAGGACAAAATCGGAACTCGAGTTGTTTTAGCCTTTAGCTCCTGTTTTAGCCTTTAGCTCCTGTTTTAGCCTTGAGCTCTTGTTTTAGCCTTTTGCTCTTGTTTTAGCCTTTAGCTCCTGTTTTAGCCTTTAGCTCCTGATTTAGCCTTTAGCTCCTCTTTTAGCCTTTAAATCCTGTTTTAGCTTTGAGCTCCTGTTTTAGCCTTTAGCTCCTGTTTTAGCCTTTAGCTTTTTTTTGTCACTTTGAATCTCCTATAGAAGCCTTCAGCCTTTATTTTTTAGCCTTTTGCTTTTGTTTAAGACTTTAGTTTCTTGCTCATGTTTTAGCTTTGAGCTATTATTTTTAAACATATCAGCATGGCTGGTGTTGCCATAGAGACTTTGACCTGCCATAAATCAGCCTGATCCTGAGTGGGAAACGTATAAAAAGTATTTTAAAAAACTATCTTAGTGCTGATAATCTTATTTCAAATTGTGGATTATGATCAGGCATTTTTAAAGATATCAGAATTTTCTAAGATCTTAAAAAGTCCTCACAGGGACTTTAAGATTTAAAACAGAGAAGTGTGTTTTTTAAAGAAAAATCAAAATAAGAGAGGACAAAGTTTGGAGCCACACCTCAGGAAACTTTAAACTGTTTTAACACCAAAAATCTTCATATTTGACACCACGTTGGTGAAATTTCCAGACAAAATTTCTTCACATTATCCTCATGGTCTGAGTCACCAGTTCTTTGAATTTTAGTCGTATAAACACGACACAAAGTTAAATGTAGGAGGACTTCTCTTTTCCAGGAATTAAAAATTCTTGGTGTTCACTAAGAGATAAAACATTCAACTTGTTCTACTTTTAATTTGTGTCACAAAATAAAGAAACAAAGAATATTCCTTTAAACTGATGAGACAGTTTCAAAGCTTAGAGAAGAGATATCGAAGAAATAAAGACGGTTAAAACTCCAACACTGTTTCCGATTAAAGTTAACCTCTGATTTTTATAACTGTAGAAACTTTACTGCATCAATTAAAGAAAACCTGATAAGAAACGAGGCCGCGACTTTCAGTCTGAGTGAGACAGAAACAGAAAGCTGCTTGAGCATGATGCAATGTTGCAAACTCAACTCCAAGAGACCAAAAAAGTCATTTAATACTTTTAAAAAAAACACGTCAGAATTAGTTAAAAGAAGTTTTCAAATAAAACTTTTAACATTATTTATGACTCACTTTTAAAATTAGTGCAGGGATGTCAGTTAAGGTTTCATTATGTGGTTAAAAGTTGAAAATAAATCAGTTAATCTCTGTTATTTGCAGTCTTAATATGCACATGATAAGATAATTTCATCATGTTGGAAATAAAAATTGAATTTCTGGAATTGAAAATCAATCAAAATGTGAAATTTTAAACCCTGGAAAAAGAGAAAACTCCAATAATAAGTTAGAAAATGTGAAAAAAGCAGATAATTTACCTTTTCTCAGCTCTCTGTGGTTGAAGTTTTTAATAATCTTGACTGGTGAATGTGTCAGAGAAGAAATGCAGAAAACAATGTCCTGCAGGCAAATTTATTACAAAGAATCGACCAATCAGCTTTCACTTCCTGTCCCTGTGAGCGTCCTCACACAAACCTCTTTATAACCTCAATAAATGAACATTATCAGCTCTGTTAAAGTCAATTATTGATTTAAAATCAGATTTTAATTCCCTATCTGACCTAAAAAAAACAGAAAGTGAAATTAAATGTGTAAAAATTCAGTATATTTTGATTTTTTTAAAACTTAAGGATGAAGATTTTGTCTTGATAACCTCATTTCAACATATTTAACATTATTATTCTTATACTTTAGACTCTGAGTGGATATTGCTGAGGTTTGAGATGTTTTTATTTAAAGATTAAGTTGACCTAATTTTATATAATTGCACTTTAATGGATTAAAATATGACATTTGGTGGTTTTAAATGTTTACTGGTTGAGACACATGACTTTTATGAATCTGAATTAACTTTCTGATGAACAACAAAGAACTAAATATTTGCTCCACAGAGAGAGGAAACTGTTTTGTTTAACCACCCCGACTTCTTGTAAAGACATTCTGTTAAAATAAGTGACTAATGATGAAAGTGAAAGTCTTTTTCAGGACATGATGCAACAACAACAATAACACATTTATTAGTTTTTAGTATGAAATGTGAACACAACACTATACCTGGAAATGAAACTTTGATTTTAACTTTTAAATACAGAAATCTTTAATTCTTCACACAAATAAATATTCAATCTCTAGTTTTCTTTATGTGATGTTTAATGACTTCCCGTGATATTACCTGATAATTAAATAGTTAAATAGCGAGTTTGTGTTCGTAAATTGTTCATCTAACAAACAAGAGGTTTGAAATTTACCATTTTAACTGTGAGACTTTCAGTTTTCAGGATCTTGCAGGTTTAAACAGAATCCACCAGAGGGCGCCAAACACTTCTTCAAGAAACTTCAAATGGATCTTTTCAGCTCTTTTTGACAGATTTATGAGACACAGTTGTGATCATAAGTTTCATCCTCTGGTGATTTTGTCCTGATAACACGAACAAGTCGACACAAATGTGTTCGAATGTCTCCTAAAGGTAACCATGGTAACCATCCTCACCTGAGATCTATTTTTATCTAAGTTTTTAGGTTCATTATTTTTTAGTATTTTTAATTTGAGCACCCAAAAATGTCAGGTGGAGCAACCAAATATATGAAAATATATTTATATGTTCCTGTTATTTTTTCTGTGTGAAATTATTGGCAAGTATCTCTCAAGTGTCTGTAGTGACTCATACATTTTCATTTTGTGTGTTTCATTTCTTTTATTTGTGAATAAGATAAATAATTTGATGTTAAAATAACATTTCACATTATTACATTGGTTGTTCCACCTGACATGGAAATTGTTCCAGTCACCAATGAAGTGAAAAAACCTTTTTTATCAGTATTTCAGAGAAATCTACAAACTTTTCCACTTGGTCACAAATGTCATTTGGGCTCCTCTGGCTGATGCAGTTTCCTGTTTCCTGTTTTATTCTCTTCACTTTAAAATAAAAGTCTAATGTTACGGTTGCACCACCCTGACATTTGACAAGGTGAAAATTACAGGACGAAAGTTTTTTACATTTCTCAACAGCTTTAAAATTATTTTTATTTGCAAAGAATGTTTTATTTAAAAAGGTTCAAGCATAAAATAATGCCACTGTTAAAAATTAAAGGTAAATGTTATTGACTGTAAGTTAAAAATCTCAAATTAATGACACCTATGAACAGTCCTGCCAACGTGGTGGACTGTAAAACCCCCAAACTCCAACCAAAACACAAAAAAACATGTTATATTTTAATAGTTTAAAGATGTGTTCAAATAACACAGGTTTCATAGAATAAAGAAATACATGTGATGATTTACGTCACTGACCTTATTACATTTATTAAACTGCCATTATAACCGTCGTTTTCATGGCAACGGTTGCACAGAAGTTTAACGATAAAAGTTGAAATTTTTATAAAGCCGAATATGACACAAACAACCCTCAACTTTGTAAACATTCCTTAGATTATTCTTCGGTATTAATATCAATAATGTGACAACGAAAAGTGTGAAATTGAAGGTTTATTGAATGAAGTTTGGTGCCACGTCTGATTCTGAGGCTGGAGTGTGACGTATGTAGCCTGACAGATGAGGGGAAAAACCAAACACATAAGTTGGATTTTTGACTCGTAATAAAGTGGTTTAGTGATATATTTTGAAGCCGAATTAAAGCAGAAAGACTCAGGATTGTATCGGCGTTGTTATTTTTCTTCTGTGTTGTTTCTGTGTTTAATAAAAAGCAGTTTAACAGTGAGTTGTATCTTTTCTGGCTGAGGTTTGGTGGCGCGCGCTGACGCCGGTTGTCGCACGCGCCCCTTTAGCCTGTTAGCCTCCGTTAGCTCCCGCACACACTCAGGCCGTTTACCTGCTGCTGTAACCGGGCCGTGTACTCGCTCAGAGGGTCTCCCATCCTCAGGATCAGCGCAGAAAAACTCTGAAGTTCAGCTGGAGGAGAAAACTCGTGGCTGATGAAACAAACTGAAGCAGGAAACACTTCAACACACTCTGATTACACTTCCGGTTACTGGTTACGTCAGCGCGATTCTCTTCTTCGTGTGTTTCATTAACGGCAGCACTGTGTAAATTAGGGTCACCACATTCTGTTGTTAGGGGTTTTGCATGGGTCAGGGGGCTTTCTGTGCTTCTAACTCAGTTAAACAAATATTCTGAATTCCCCTGAAAAGAACACTTTACCTGGATATACTGAGAAATAGCCCAAAACACTCACAAAAAGTTGCTTTATGAATACTATATTTATCAATTTAAAGCAATTCTCCTAACAATATAATCAGTCACATACAAACATGACATGCTCTCGCCTTTATAGTTATTGACTCAAGTTCTGTAGGATCACAAGTATTCAGATGTTAAACAAAATAAAAAATAATCATCGCTCTTAAGTCTGACACTTACACCTTATTTTGATTTCCAAAAAAGAGACAACGACACTGGGCTCGAGACACAAATTCATACAGGCTTCTTGGAGGGTGATGAACATGCTTTATTATGCTTCAAAGGAGCAAAATTTACTTCTGTTATAAAATAAAATTAAATCTGTAAAAACTTGTAACAAAATAATAGCGCTCTTGGACTCTTTTCAATGTAATAAAAAGTCAAAGTACTTAGGAAAAAGTCTGAATTATGAGATAAAAAGTCAAAGTACTTAGGAAAAACCCTTAATTGTGGGATAAAAAGTCAAAGTACTGAGAAAAAAGTCTGGATTTTGAGATAAAAAGTCAAAGTACTGAGAAAAAAGCCTAAATTATGAGATTAAAAGTCAAAGTACTTAGCAAAAAGTCTGAATTGTGAGATTAAAAGTTGAAATAATTGGATTACAAAGCAGAAATTTGAGATACAAAATCAGAATTTGTAGATATAAAGTCAAAAATTGTGAGATAAAAAGTCAAAGTACTGAGGAAAAAGTCTAATTATGAGATAAAAAGTCAAAATACTTAGGAAAAAGTCTGAATTATGAGATAAAAGTCAAAGTACTGAGAAAAAAGTCTAAATTATGATATAAAAAATTGAAATAATTAGATTACAAAGCAAATATTTTGAGATATAAAGTCAGAATTTGAAGATATAAAGTCAAAATTATGAGATAAAATGTCAAATATTAATATGGAAAGTTAGTTTTAGAGGATGTAGGAACCATTTTGCGAGCTCATAATTATGTTTCATCTCTAAATTTTGACTTTTCTTATAATTAGGACTTATTATGGTTTAAAAAAAACACCTAAATTTTGCTCCTTCTGACACATTAACATTAAAATAAACAACATGAGAAAGTGAAAACATCATTTCTGGTCTCTAAAAAGAAAAGAAAAGAGAGTCACAGAGTTAGAAGAGAAGAACTTTTTTATTTGTTGTGAAACTACAAAACATATCGTCTTTTTTTGTGCTGGTGAAATATTTACAACTCTGGTCGACAGTACAGTGTCTGAGAATAAAATTCACAGCTTTTCGGGACTCTCGCGATAAAAAGAAGAAATAAAAATAAAAAGCAACACCCAAATCACAAAGTGCAATAAATACATGCTGTATGTTTCTCCGCACACGTGAGCGACGGGTTCACCCACGGCCGACGCCGTACAAACAGATTCATTAGAAAACTTTTTTTTTTTTTACGTGAAATTGAAGTTTTTTTGTTCTTAATATAGTGTTGGATGTGCTCCTTTTCTTTTCTAAGTCTGATTGTCGCAAACAAAAAGATGTAAGGAAGTAGGAAAAACTAAGTTTGTAAGTGAGCTCACAAAAAAAGGAGTCTGATTGTCAAAAATGAGATGTCACAGTCTTTTTTTTTTGCTGCAAACTCTACGTTAACGATCGATCAGACGAGGGAAACGGGAAACAGGGACAGGAAAGTGTTTCTCTCTAAAGGCACGCTCTCTCTCTCTTTCACCTCTTTATTTTTCACAGTGTTTCTCTCACACACACACACACACACACACACACACACACACACACACACACACAGATTTAAGCTGAATCTAAAACCTCATGTTTCAGGTTTCTTGAACTTTTCCTACGAGTTTTGTGTCTTAACTTCCTGTGTATAACTGAGGAGAAAACTAAAGATTACAAGAGGAAACTGATGTTGGAAAACTTTCAGAGTCACAGAATCTTTTTTCTCTAAAGCGTGCGATGATTTAGGATGAAAAGTTTAATTCTTCTCGTTCTGACTTTGTCTCATTTATATAAAGTTTGTGTCCTGGTTCTGTCAAATTTCAGGTTTCTTCTTCGTTTTAGTCTCAGAAATTCAAATCCACTCATTCCAGAAACTTCCTGTTTGAGGCGTCATCAAAGTATAAACAGTGACACAACTGTCAAACATCAGAGCCCTACGCAACGAATACAAAGTCCTAAGTTTAAGAGAATTAAGTCGTAGGATTGCGAGAATGAACTCAAAAATGACTGAATTAACTTGTAGATTAACAAGACTAAAGTCATACGTTTATGCAAATTGAGTCGTAGATTTATGAGAATAAAGTTGTTGATTTATGAGAATAAAGTCATAGATTTTCAAGCATAAAGTCGTAGATTTTCGGGAATTAAGTTGTTTATTTATGAGACAAAAGTCGCAGATTTTCAAGAATAAAGTCGTAGATTTATGAGAATAAAGTCGTAGATGTATGAATATAAAGTCGTAGATTTATAATAATGAAGTCGTTGATTTATGAGAATAAAGTCGTTGATTTATGAGAATAAAGTTGTAGATTTATGAGAATAAAGTTGTAGATTCATGAGAATAAAGTCGTAGATTTATGAGAATAAAGTTGTAGATTTACCAGAATGAAGTCGTAGATGTATGAGAACTTAGTTGTACATTTATGAGAATACAGCTGTAAGTTACAAGAATCAAGTTGAGGATTTATGAGAAATCATTTTTAGCTGTTTGATGATAAAGTCGTTAATCTATGACTTTATTCTTGAAAGAATTTTTAATTGTTTTAGTTTGGCCCTTATATTCTATTGTGTGTAATAGCTCTATTAGAGGGTCGTTCATTGGCTAACAGGCCTGTGACTCACTCCTACAGTAACCAATCACCTTACACTTCACAGGAAGCAGCTGTAGCCATTTACATCATTGGTGAGACCTGTTTGCTGCCGTGCGTCTACATTTACGTTTTTATGGAGGTAAAATCTGTGACTGTGAACTACAATTTCATGATTTTTAACCTTTTTCGAAGAGAGCAAAGTTGACTAAAAAGAGGACACTGAGCACTGATACAGCTGGTTTTGTTCTGCCTGGTGTTTCATCACCTGAGACTAAAAACTCTCTAACTCCCACAAAGTTTTACCCAAAAAGCTCAAATTTCACTCAGATGTAGATGAGAAGGTGTAGAAGTGATGTGGTGGATGTTTTATCTCTGACATGAAGCATCTTGAAGTTAATGATGCTCAAAATGGTTAAAAATGTATCCTGATGTGGACTTTAGCCACATATAAAAACATGACATTATCTGAAACTGGAGACTTTAATCTTTTAAATGAGGAGAAACTGATGAGTTAAATCAAAAACTATCGTGGACACATCGACGGCACAAAGACTCAAGGTTTCCTGCTCTTTTCTAAAGATGCGTTTCCTTGGAGACAAAGTCAGACGTCGGTTTTTCTTTGTGATCGGAAACATTCAGCGGCGTCCGTGCAGAGAAAGTCACACGCTCAGGGAAACACATGAGAGAGGCTCAAAAACTAAAGACACACACAGTTTGAAAGATAAGAAGAAATAAAGTTGATATGTTCAGTTTTTTGCAGCGTCGCTGTGCTAACATGAAGCTACAGACTCAGAACCTCCAGTTTTAAAAAACGTTTCACATTAAACGAAAAGCTGATGTCATAAAACTCCTCATCCCATCAACAAAAACCTGTTTTTAAGAAACACCGAGTCACAAAACACAACATTTCTGCTCCTACGTCCTCTAACTCAGCGGTTTTCAACCTTTTTGAGTCACAACCCCAAAATTAACATGGTCTGGTCTCTGGGATTTATACATTTATTTCTATTTATTTCATTTATTTCTCTTCTGCTGGATGAATAAAAGATGATCTTTTATGATGAAGCTGAAGTTTTTCAGGCTCATTTTATGGATTTGACGACTTCAGTAAAAATTTAACAAAGATCACTTGGGAATCAGTCAATCAATAATAAATTATCATTTAACTCCAGAATGAAAAAATCCATCTCTCTTCTGTCCTGGTGGTTTTCCAGGTTTCAGACTCGTCCACAGGGGGGCGCTAAACGTCAACAAACTGATGGTTCAGGACTGAGACACTGCAGCAGATCCAAAAATTAAAAAGTAAAGAAGACTTCTATCTCATCAAATTGATAAACAGTATCTTTAAAAACCTGTTAAAAATATACAACTAAAGTCGGCTGAAGTTTTATTTTGACCCTTTTTCAAAATGTCTACTCTCATGAAATCATCCACTCACATTTTTTCAGGAAAATCGTTTTTTGATTTTCAAGAAGTTGCAGCAAGAATAGCATCGAAATAGTTATTTTTGTTTTTTTTAAGTGTTTTCTGTATGAAATGAATGCATATTTACCAAAAAAAAAATTAAATAAAACAGAAAATGTATCATGATTAAATGATAAAGTAATATTTTTTTGTGGATTTTGTTAAAAGAGTTTACAAACATCTCAGTTCCAAAGAAATTGATTTTTCTGACTTTTTTTTGATAGGTCAGGCTTTACAGGGTTAATCTGAAATGTGTCAGAATAAATTGTTTTGCAGTAGATGTTTTATATTCTACATTAGTTTTTACAAGAGAAACTATCTAATTGGTGAAAATGGGCAAAAATGACAAGAAATTGTCAAAAAAAAGTAGCAAAAATGGGTGAAAATAGTTGAAAATTGAGATAAAATTTGGGGAATAGTTCGCAAGTTTTGTCCAAAAGCGTCAAAATAAAAGCGTAAAAAGTGATTAAAATGGGAAAAACGCAGTCACAAGTATCAAAAATGGCATCAACTGCATAAATAAAGAAACTTTTCATGAGTCTATTTAAAATAAAATTTCTAATGTTAATCTAAAAAGGTCTTTTTTCAAAGTTATTCCTTCTTAGTTCTTTTTATTGAATATGGTGCATTTTTTTAATAAACAGTGATACGTAATACAGGGAAAACTAATCTCAATTTGATTATTTTTTGTAAATTCTTCACTTTTTGTCTTTTTCCTTTTATCAGAAGTATTTTTAAAAGAACATTTGTTGGGAGTTAAACCTAAGAACTGAGTTTTTGGTCCAATCACGGCTCAGATTGTAGATTCAGCTTCTTCAAACTCAAACTTACGAATCAAACTGACTTTTCTTTCCCACGAATCGACCTCAGAGGGTTTTTTAAAGAAGCTCGGTGTTTCAGAAAAACAGGTTTTTGTTCCAGAATAATCGACTTCCAGTTCGTTTCAGAAACTTTTTTGAGACTTTTTCACTCAGATATGTGCTCGAACATCCAGTTTCAGTGCAGACACACTCGGAGAGAAGAGAGAGAAACAGAAAAAAACGACAGGAAACGTTTCCGCCAGCTGGTCAGAGGTGTGCTTCCGTCCTATTGGCTGACAGCTGCTGGTCAGTTTTTCATCACTTCCTGTGTTTAAACATCAACATTCGCTCCAGCGTGAGGAGAAGTTCCTTTTTTAAACTCTAACCTCCAGTTTCTTAAAGTGCCGACTATCCGTAAACTACCTGAGTGTTAGTGAGAGTTAGTTTCTACGTTACGCTGACGATGTGAGAGTTTATCTGTGTGACCTCTGACCCCTCCTGACCCATCCTTTACCTTTCGTGCTGTTTGTGGTGAAAACATGCTGATGACGTCTGTGTGCTTCAGTTTCTGCGTAAAAAGTTTGAAAATGTCCTTAAAAAAAAAAAAAAAAACATCAGAGATTTGCTCTTTGTTGCTTCAGTACCATCGTAAAACGTCTTTTTGTGCCTTTGACGAACACACAGATTCATATTTTTAGTGTGTTTTCAGTACAAAAGAAGAAGTGTGTGCACATCAGTGAGTTTGTGCTGGAATGACGTGAAAGGTCGAAGAGTGAAAAGAGCCGGTTAGTAACAGAAAGACGAGGAGTAAAGAGAGAAATCATCGAACAGAGAGAGAGAGAAGCTCTACGCTCTAATTTACAAAGACTATCCACATCTTCATGGTTCTGAGTGTTTCTCTTTCTACTCAACACATTATTATTATTATTATCATCATTATTATTATCATTATTATTGTTTAAATTCTTCATGTCACCGCAGAGCGTTGGCTTCACGTGTTGGAACAGCAGGTTAAGACTCAGGAGGAGGAAATACTTTGAAATGATTCTCTACACGTCGTCGGCCGGCAGGTCGGGGATGCTGCTCTTCGCTCGTGTGAAGAATGCCATCTTCTCTCTGAAACAGGAGGAAAAAAAACAAAAACAGAGGAGGACGAGTTATTATCAACACAGAGAGGAAAAAATGTACTAACACAATCTTAAAGGAGCTGGTTCTCTGGAGAAAAGATCCCAAAACAATGTTAGCGTGCAAAATTATACTGCACTAACCAAGATTTGAATGCACAGACATTTCTGGATTCTGAGTCATGAGGAAAGAAAAAGAATTGTCAAAGTTTCTGCAGGAAAAGTGAATCCAACTGTATAAAACAGGAAAGGGATATAAAAAGATATCCAAGGAACTGAGGATGCCAATAAGCAGAGTTCAAACTCTAATGAAGAAGTGGAAAATGAGGGATTCTGTTGAAACCAAACCACAAACATTTCAGCTACAACTGACAGGAAAATTGTTCAGGATGCAAAGAAAAACCCACAAATAACTTCAGCTGAAATACAGGACTCTCTGAAAGAATGTGGTCTGGCTGCAAGATGCACAATAAGGAGGCACTTGAGGAAAAAAAGGGCTGCCAGAAGAAAGGCATTTCCACACAAAATATCCCGCTTATAATACGTATTTATCTATAGAATAAATACAAACGATTAAGTCAGCTGACTGTAAAGGAAAAACTAAGTGTGTTAACTTGACAAGAAGTTGTGTCGCTTCTTTTTCTGCCTTTGTTACAAACACCTGAGTGTTTTATGGGTTTTTGTGACTCTTCAGTCATTTAGTTATTCTCTGACTCTGACTTTAAATTATCATTTTATTCCCAATTGTTTGTTAGTTTGGTTTTGTGTTTTATGGCACAGTTTAGGTCACCACATGTCCTTCATTTCACACTGAAACATTGTGTCTTGTTTTGAATCAATACTGGAAATAATTTGTCCCAAATTTCCAAATTGCCATGAACGCAGCACCGACTGGAGTGTAACAAATACAGGACTCTCTGAAAGAATGTGGTCTGGCTGTTTCAAGATGCACAATAAGGAGGCACTTGAGGAAAAATGGGCTGAAGAAAGACATTTCTACACAAATGTCACAAAGTTTCCTGCTTACAATACGCCAAACAGCACAGAGACAAGCCTCAAAACTTCTGGAACAAAGTCATTTGGAGTGATGAGAGCAAAAGTGAACTTTTTGTCCACAACCATAAACATTGTTCCATTTGGAGAGGAGTCAACAAGGCCTATGATGAAAGGTCCACCATTCCTACTGTGAAACACGGAGGTGGATCACTGATGTTTTGGGGATGTGTGAGCTACAAAGGCTCAGGAAACTTGGTCCAAACTGATGAATGAAGGATGAATGCAGCATGTTATCAGAAAATACTGGAGGAAAATTTACACTCATCAGCCCAGAAGCTGCACATGAGACGTACTTGGACGTTCACACATGACAATTAACCAAAACACAAGGACAAGTGGACCTGCCATTGGCTACAGCAGAAGAAAGTGAAGGTTCTGGAGTGGCCATCTCAGTCTTGAGATCTCAAACCTGCAGTTCATGTAAGACAGAGCAAGAATTTACAGGAACTGGAGGCTTTTTGCCAAGAAGAATGGTCAGTTTTACCATCTGAGAAAATAAAGACCCTCATCCACAACCAGCACAAAAGACTTCAAGCTGTCATTGATGTTAAAGGGGGACAGCACTCCACTCCACAGGGCTAAACCGTATCTGTGTAGACCTGTGTAGACCTGCACCTGTGGAGTGTGTCAGTCTCACCTGAAGGTCTGGACCTCAGGAACCTCTTTGCGGCTCTGGCCCCTGATCTTGTGGACGTCTTTAGCTGCTGCTCTCATCATCTTCTCCACCCTCTTCTCCTGTAGCTGCTCCTCTTGGGTCTGAGGAGGAGACATGAGGAGACAGGAGGTTCAGTCCCTGCTCTGACGTCTCTCTGGATGTGACACCTGGACGTGGACTCACCTGTTTCTCGGCCTGCTTCAGCAGTAAGCGGAAGCGTTCGTCCTCTTGGACCCAGGCGGGCAGCTCCCTCTGGCCCTGCTGCCTCGCCTTCTCCAGCTGAGACTTCAGTTCCCTCAGCACCTTCAGCTCCTGGTCCAGACGGGCCTGACGGGTCCGGGACACCTGCAGGTCCAGCTCCAGGTCCAGGGAGGTCCGTAACAAACCGTCCAGACCTTTGACCTGCACCGGAGGCTGAGGGGAGGACGACTGTTTTATCACTTCACTTTTATCGATGAGTTTAGGAACATCGTAAATCAATCAGCGTCAACGTGATGTGTCAATATGACAACCAGAACATTCCTCTGCTTTTATTGGCTCTTACACAACAACACGTCAGCCAGATTATGAGAAGAGGAATAAGATTCACTCGCTTGTATAATCTAAACTCACTCTGTTATCTAACTGACGTGTTTATAAGACGCAAACTGTAATAGACGAGTTGTTTGTTATGTTTTTTTATTTAAGGAAAGTTCAGGCAGCTTGTTTTCTCCTTTTAATGGTCGAAAACAGGTGTGAAACTAGCCTGTGATTACTAAAGAACTGAAGGAGGTAAAAGAAGAGAGTTTACTCTTTCTTTTGGAAGTTTTAGTGTTTACATAATCGTAAAACACAATATTCAGTAGGTGTCTAAAGATCGGTCAAAATACTCTAAAACAACTGGGAGCCAATGAGTTAACAGGTCTATAAACATGGTGACAGCTTTATTATCATGGTTTAAAGGGAGAAAAGTTGTTTTTTAAATCTCTTTTCTTTGTTTCCTCACAGATTAATGTCTCTTTACCTCGTTTTCATCACTGAGCTTGAAGGCAAAGCCAAATCGGCTGAAAGTTTTTGAAATCTGTACTTCAAATGTGGATGCCTCCACCGTGTGAATCCTTGATAATGAAACCTTGATTCTCTCCCTCTCTGCTGCAGAAAGTTCCTCATTATTTCTCAGTTTTAACACCAGCAGGTCGAGACGCTGACGCTGTGAAAGCTGCAGCTACGTCTTCAGTCTTTGAATTCATTATAATATCGAGGATGAATTTGAATTTCCTTGAATTTCCCTCAGAATCAATAAAGTACCAACCGACCTATCCACTGATCACCTAACCTACCTACATTTGACCAACCTGCCAATCTACATATTGATCAACCCTTCAACCCACCTCCCTAACTATCGACCTGCCTGCCAGCTTACCTACAGACATACCAACCCACCAACTTACCCGCCGACCAATCCAGCTACCAAAAATACTTATCGACTGACATGCCTGCCCACCTACCTACAAACATACCGACCAATCCACCTACGGATCGACCTCCAACCTGCCAAACTACATACTGACCTAGTCTCTACCTGTCTTTCAACTTAACAACCGACTTATTGACCTACCCTCCAACCTACCTACCAATCTACCCTTGATCCACCTGAAAACCTAGCTACAGACCCACCAAGCTGACTACCAACACGCCAGCTAACTTACCCGTCTACTTACCTACTAACAACACCTATCTACACACTAACCTGCCCATATACCTACCAACATACCTGCCAATCTACCAACTGACCAACCTGCCAATCCACCTACCTTTGACCAACTTGCATACTGGCGGACCTACCAACCAACAGCTCTACCAGCCTACTGACCAACCTACGTACCTATGAATCAACAGATCTACCGACCAACCTAACTATCTACCTTCCAATAGACCTACCGACCAACCTACATAACTACCTACCTACCAACCAATCAACCAACAAACCCATCTACATACGAACCTAATGACTAACCTTCCTATCAACAGACCTACTTACCAATGTATAAAGCAAACGACCAACAGATCTACCAACCAACCTAACTATCTACCTACCAACCTACATAACTACCTACCTACCAATCAATCAACCAACATATGGACCTGCCTACCAACAGACCCAATGACTAACCTTCCTGCCATTAGACCTACCTACCAACATACTTACCTATGTGCGAAGCTACCGAACAATAGATCTACCAACCAACCTACATAACTACCTACCTACCAACCAATCAACCAACCTACTTCTCTACCTACCAACAGACCTAATGACTAACCTTACTGTCAACAGGCCTACCTACCAACCTACTTACCTGTCCACAAACCTACCGACCGACAGACCTACTGACCAACCTGGTGACCAACAGATCTACCAACCAACCTACATAACTACCTACCAACCAATCAACCAACCTACATACCTTCCTACTGACCTACCTATTAACCTACCTACCAACTGACCCACAGATCTACCAACCTACATAACTGTCTACCTACAAACAGACCGAATGTCTAACCTTCCTGTCAACAGACCTTCCTACCAACCTACTTACCTAAGTTTGAAGCTACCAATCAACATACCTACCCATTTACTTACCTACCAACAACACCTATCTACTGAAGAACCTACCAACTTACCTACCAATCTACCTACCGGCCAACCCACTGACCAACCTGCAGACCTACCAACCTACCTATCTTTGACTAACCTACCAACCTGCATACTGATGGATCTACCAACTTACCTCCCCATCTACTACCTACCCTTCAATCTACCTACCAACAATACCTACCTATCGATGGACCAACCAACCTACCAACCAACCTACTTACCAATCTACCTACCGACTGACCAACCTGCAGACCTACCAACCTTCCAACCTAACGACCAACCCACTTAACGACCTGCCAACCTACAGACCTAAAAACAGATCTACCCATTGACCTCCCTCTCTACCAACCAACCCACCGACTCTGCTGTTTCCTGATTGGCTGAAAGTTATTATGAGTCTCTAGTGCAAATTCACAGACCTCCATCATTTGAATCGTTAATATAACCTTGATTCTCTCCCTCTCTGCTGCAGAAAGTTCCTCATTATTTCTCAGTTTTAACATCAGCAGGTCGAGACGCTGACGCTGTGAAAGCTGCAGCTCTGTCTTTAGTCTTAGAATTCATTATAAAAAAGAAGATGTTTTGTTCTAAAGGAGTGAAACATGTTGGTTGATATAATTAGACGGTAAAATGAGTGGAGGTGTCACTCAGAGAACTGTGCTGCTCTGAACTCTGCTGTAGATCCAGAGTTTTCAGAGCGAGGAGAAACCTGCAGCTTTTACCGTCCTCTGGCAGCTGATTGAGTTTTAAAGCTCGTAGTGAAGTGAGGATGAATATTTAATGACTGAGTGAATCTCTAATGCAGCTCTGACAGCGATTAATTTACAAACTGGAGTAAAAACCAGAGTACACACAGAGTCTGCAGAGCAGCGTGGACCTTAAACTCTTTCTGTTTGTTTGTGTTTTTTTACCTTTTTCATGCGCATGCTGCGTCGCTCCGAGGCGTTCCTGACAAACGGAGACCTCTTAGAGAGCGTGGAGCTGTCGCTGTCGCTGCGGTTAATCTGGAAAAGAAAAGTAGTGAGTGAGGAAGCAGAGTCTGAGAGACTGAGAGCAGTTTGTGTTTCAGTTTCACTCACCCTGCAGATGTACTGGCTCTGAGGTCCAGGTGAAAACGTCTTCGAGCGGATGATGGTGTTTCCCCTCATGAACGGGTTCTGCTGTCGCACGTCGTGGCGCCGTTCTTTCGGGCGAACCACAGAGTGGTGAGACAGCGACGAGCTGTCGGTGCTCGTCTGTTTGTTCACCTGAAGAGTCAAAGGGTGGAGTTGTGAGAGAGAGGACGGCAGAAACACGTTTGAAAACTCTAAAAATCAGACACTTCACTCTGTTCTGGATCATTCTGGGCGTGATCGCTTCTTAAAATCTGAAACGTTGCTGTTCAGACAGAAACTGTGTTTCAGTATGATGGAGTTTTCTGATTTATAAGAGTCTGAGCAGGAATCAAAGAAATCACAGAGTGACACTTTAATGTTCAACTCACTATTGTTTAAAACTCACCTTGAATGTTTGCACCGTCTGTTTTTTTTACTCACCAACAAACTTATCAACCTACCTACCAAAAGACTTAACTTACTGATCTACCTACCTACCAACCAACATACTTAGCGACCTACCTATTAACCAATCAACCAACCTACATGCCTTCCTGCTGACCTACCTATTTACCCACCGACCAACAGATCTACCAGCCTACCTACCTGTCTACCTACAAACAGACCTAATGACCAACCCTCCTGTCAACAGACCTACCTACCGACCTACTTACCAATGTATAAAGCCAACAACCAATAGATCTACCAACCAACCTAACTATCTACCTACCAACAGACCTACCAACCAACCTACAAAACTACCTACTTACCAATCAATCAACCAACCTATGGACCTGCCTCCCAACACACCCAATGACTAACCTTCCTGCCACTAGACCTACCTACCAACTTACTTACCTATGTACGAAGCTACCGACCAATGGATCTACCAACCAACCTAACTATCTACCTACCAACAGACCTACTTACCAATGTATAAAGCCAACGACCAACAGATCTACCAGCCAACCTAACTGTCTACCTACCAACCAATCAACCAACCTACATGCCTACCTACCAACAGACCCAATGACTAACCTTCCTGCCACTAGACATACCTACCAACTTACTTATCTATGTAAGAAGCTACCGACCAATGGATCTACCAACCAACCTACATAACTACCTACCAACCAATCAACCAACCTACATGCCTGCCTACTAACAGACCCATTGTCCTACCTACTTACTTACCTACCAACAGACCTAGTGACTTACCTTCCTGTCAACCTACTTACCTATCCACAACCCTACGGACCAACAGACCTACCGACCAACCTACATAACTACCTACCTACCAACCAATCAACCAACCCACCTACCAACAGACCTAGTGACTAACCTTCCTATCAATAGACCTACCTACCGAACTTCTTACCTATCTACAAACCTATCGATCGACTGACCTACCAAGAGACCTATCGACCAACCCAACAACCTACTAACCCACTTCCAACTTTCTGACCTAGTGACCAACCTAAATACTTTCTACCAACAGACCAATCAACAAACCTACATACCTAACTACCCATAACCGACCTACCAACGGACCTATTGACCAACCTAACTACTTACTTGGCCTACCAACGTACAAAACCACCTATCAGGGGCGCGGATGGCCTAGTGGATATGGTTGCGCACCATGAGGCTTGTCCTCGAGCGGGCGGCCCGGGTTCGGATCCAACCTGTGGCCATTTCCCGCATGTCACTCCCCACTCTCTCTCCCCTTTCCAACGCTATCCACTGTCCTCCTCTATCAAATAAAGGCACAAAGGCCAAAAAAATAACTTTAAAAAAAAAAAAGAAAAAAAAAAAAAAAACCACCTATCAACCTACTGACTTCCAATTTACCCACCTACTGACCCACCCACCAATTTACTTACTGACCAACTTCCAACTTACTGACCTATGGCTTTGACCTACTGTCTGACAGACCTAATGACCTACCAAGTGTTTTTTTATTTTTCTTGTGTTATAAGATATTTTGCATAATTATTTTAATAGTTTCTGCATTTTATGTAAAAAATTAACGCTCTTTACACTTTGAAAAGAGTAACTTTAACCACATATATGACTAAATATTATCATTATCTGACTTATGACCACATCTGAAAATAGCTGTTAACTTATTTCCGAAAACGTTCTCAAACATCGTACCTGATGGATAATTTCAAACACGGCTTAAGGATGGATTTAGAAACAAATGTAGACGTAAATAAAACATCTTTTCAGCCTTAATCTCAGCAGTTTTGTGCCTCTTACCTTCTCTGTGATCACCGATGCTGCTGCCGCTGTCGGACGCTGAGGATGAGGAGGTTTGGTCGCCTGCTCCTCTTCCTCCTCCTCCCCCTCTGCCTCCCATTGGCTGCCTTCAGGATAAAACCCCTCCTCCTCCTCTTCCTCCTCCTCCTCTTCCTCCTCCACAGCTCCTTCACCTTCCTCTCCGTCCTCGTCGTCGAACATGTCGCCCTCTAAGATCTCGCCGTGCCTGATGTTGAACGCAGAGGTGGTTTTAGAACGTTATCAGGTAAAACAGGAGAGTGTGTGATAGTTTTCTAATAAAATGTGTTTTTAAACTCACCATTTGTCGTCTTCAGGAGCTCTGACTCCGGAAACAGCAGAGATTCCTGCAGACTGAAACGACAAACACAGATTAAAAACACAGATGAATGAATGAATGTGGGGTGAAAAATAAAGCAGCAGATAATCACATATCACAAGATAATCATTCAAATGGTGATAAAAGCGTGAAATTTGGCACAGATACTCTCTAAGGGCCACTTTTTGGAAAAAACGTTAAACACTCAAAAGTACAATTCTTGATGTGAGCCACATTTACTCGACCAGGTCATAAAAATGTCTTATTTCAAGTTTTTTATGGACAAAAATGAGGCATCAATTGCTTGTAACAAGTAAAAAGAAAAATCTGCCAATGGGATAAGATAAAAGGTTCTTGTTTTACGACATCTTTCTAATTTCAAGAAACTTCCCGGGTGAATTCGTCTTATCCCATTGGCAGATTTTTTTGACTTGTTACAAGCAATAAACACCTCATTGTTGTCTTAAAAAACTTGAAATAAGACATTTTTATGACCTGGTCTGGTGAATGTGGCTCAAATTAAGAACAATAAGACAAATTTGACTAAAAAGAAGACATTAATACTTCATAAGATTTCAGTTATTGCAGTGTTCAAGCTGCACGCTATAACAGATTTTACCCACTGTCTTATTTTCTCCTTTTTAAATCATTATTATAAATGTTATTATTTCTAATCATCAATTTTTCATGCATTTGCCTCAATGATATGACTTTTATTTACCCAGCTGAATTGATTTAGTTTGCTTTCTTGAAAACCTTTTATCATCTAGGTACTGTTGCAACATTACTTCAGTTACACTGCAAAAACTGAAATCTAAGCAAGTCATTATGTCTTGTTTTTAGTAAAATTTGTCTTACTATTCTTGATTTGAGCCACATTTACTAGACAAGGTCATAAAAATGTCTCATTTCAAGTTTTTTAAAGACAAAAATTAGTTGTAAATTGCATGAAATTAGTCAAAAAAATCTGCCAATGGGATAAGATAAAAGATTCTTGTTTTAAAACATCTTTCTAATATCAAGAAACTTCCCGGGTGAATTCGTCTTATCTCATTTGCAGATTTTTTTGACTTGTTACAAGCAATTTACACCTCATTTTTGTCTTTAAATAACTTGAAATAAGACATTTTTATGACCTGGTCTGGTGAATGTGGCTCAAATTAAGAACAATAAGACAATTTTTACTACAAATAAGACAGAATGACTTGCTTAGATATCCGTTTTTGCAGTGAATGAACTAAAATGTGAGTCCTGTCTCTCTAAGAAGCGTCTGTTTTCTGTCAGAGCCTCGTCTCCGTCTCTTTACCCTGTCCGCGGCGCCGGCTGCTCTGCTCTCTTTGTCCTTGTTGGAGATTTCGGGCATGTAGGCTCGACTCAGCAGGTTGTACCACTTGGTGCATCTTTCCTCGGAGCAGCTGACGTCGGCCAGACTGATCTGAGCTCCGGCCTGAAGACGAGAGGAGAGAATGACTCCAAGAAAATCAGAGAGATTTCTATGTTACAGCTTTTAAAAGGAACCCTGACTGTAAAAACTAATAGTCATGAATCTGCTTAAATGTTTGTCTCAAACTAGAATTTGTTGTTCAAAGACATAACAAATTGGTTTTTCTTTAAAAAAAAAATACAGTTTAAAACACAGTTTCTATCCTTCGGGCGCAGCCATTGTTTTACTGCAGCAATGCATTCTGGCTGTTGGGGGGAAACTGACACACTAGGCTTCTGTTTCCCTTTCTCCTCTATCTGTCAGTCTAACTTTTATCTTAATGCACTACTATAGTTATTACCCATGATCCTCTGGGAGTCTCTGAGCTTGTTTGTAGGTTCATCTGGATTGTTGCTGTGGATCTACCAGCTGATGTGGGACGACCTGACTCCTGCTGCTGTGGCTTTGACAGTTCTCCAATTTTTCTTCTCTCTCTCTCTCTCTCTCTCTCTCTCTTTCTCTGTCTAACATGAGTCTGGTTCTGTCCGAGGTTTCTGCCCGTTAAAGGGAAGTTTTTCCTCTCCACTGTAACTTTGCTAAAAGCTGCTGCAAAGCTCTGAACTCATGTTGGATCAAGATGAGATAAGATTCCTTATCCTGTCTTGATGTTGGGTCTCTGTTAATAAAATAACTAAATACTCTAACATTAACAGGTATCAACCTGCTAATGTTTTGTAAAGTGTCTTGAGATAACGTTTGTTATGATTTGGCGCTATATAAATAAAGATTGATTGATTGATTCTGGGTTGATGACGTAGATTGGTTGCTTGGTGCCGAGCATCTGGATTTGGCCGTTTCCTCACTACTAGTCGCCGTAAGTCACGAGGTTTGAGGAGGGAAAAAAACATAATAATGCCACATGTGGCTGCTTTTGGGTGCACTTTTCAGTCCAAAGGAAACAAGGAGACTGATGTTAGTCTGCACAGCTTCCCAAAAGACAAGAAAAGAAGGAAGTTGTGGGAAATGGCTTGTGGGCGTAAACAACTTCCCATGGAGCCGCGGCTATGTTCTGGCCACTTCTCCCCAGAAGCATTTGCTGCATTTAGCCGGCCCATGCTGATGAAAGAGCTGACAGGTGTGGGTCATTATAAACGGAGACTAAAGCCAAATGCTGTGCCGACTATTTTCCAACACAAACCCACAAAACTTCCTCTGGAAACCACTGAAGTCCGCTCCAGGACTTATATGATCCTGTATGAGATCCAGCCCGGTGCAACCATATGAC
>RPOG01004103.1:11633-25833 GCA_008086565.1 Thalassoma bifasciatum | reverse complement strand
CCTTTTTTTTTTTTTTTTTTTTTTTTTCTCTTCTCTTAATGTGTGTATGTAGATATGTATGAAAATGATAGTCTAGTTGTATGGAGATATGTATGGGTGTATATGCACTCTACGTTTGTTTATATCCTTCTCAGTTTGTTCTCCATTCAATTTCATATTTAAATACTCCATACATACTTTGTGTACTATGATATTTGAATCCATTTGAATCCCCCTTTTTTTACTTTTATTATAATTATTATTACTATCATGATCTTTTTTTTATTTTTTCAAAATTATTATTATCTATTCATTTTTATTTATTTATTTATTTTCCTCTCTCTAAATTATTTTTGCACCCCCCTTTTTAATTATTATTATTATTATTACTTTTTTTTTTTAAACTGTGCTTCTCCCTTTCCTTCTGTTCGTGTTCAACTATCTTTGTTCTTCAATTGATTCTAAAAACTTTGTTAAAATGTTTAAATATAATGGTAAATATAAAAATGGAATCCATAACAGAAAATTGTAAAAGGGGACATGAATGTATATTTAAAAAGTATGCAATATTTTTTTCTCAATAAAAACATATTTAACAAAAAAAAAAAAAAAACACCAAATCCCTAAATTTATGAGGAATTAGTCTCTCAGGGTAAAAATAACCAATAACAAAAACAAGTTCCTGTGATGTATTCATCCACAACTGAAAGTAGTCCCTGATGAATATGCAGTACACAGATTTATTAACGTCTTTTTAAAATCAAATTGAAACATTTATATTTCAGTTCAAACACCAAAGATGGTCACATGAGTTTAACTGTGATTTTTTCCTGTGTGAGATTAAAACATTAAAAACCTGCTTGGTGATGTGACTAAATGGTGAAATTATCAGTAAATAACCTGGATGTTAACTCTCTGCTCTGCCTCTCTCTGCCTGTAGGTGGCGCTGTGTCTCTCTGTGGGTCTGATGCTGGTTCTGCTCCGGCAGCATCAGGATGGAGAGTGAACCAGAAACTAGAAACCACGTCGTCCACCTTTCACCTGAAGCTGCAACCTGAGTCACGTTCAGCATCAGCGACTCTGAACGAAGCTTCGGACTAAAAACTGAGACGCTCCAGGATTTTAGACTCAAATAAAACTGTTTATCACCCTGTGATCCAAAAAGGAACAAAGAGTAAAGTAGGTGACCAGAAAAGATACTGAACACCTTAAAAAAATGTTTTAAATGGCTCCAGATCATTAAACAGACACAATAAATTTCACTCGGTAGAATTCATCAGAGCTGTTGTGAAGCAGAATTGGAAGCATTCTATTCTGCTTTACTCTGTTCTATATCATTCAGTTCTATTCTGCTTTAATCTGTTCTATATCATTCAGTTCTACTCTGCTTTGATCTATTCTATTTCACCCAGTTTTATTCTGCTTCAATCTATTTTATGTAATTAAGTTCTATTCTACTTTGATCTGTTCTATTTTATTCTTTTCTGCTTCAATCGAGTTCATTCAGTTCCATTCTGCTTCCTTCTGTTCTACTTCATACAGTTCTGTAATGGTTTAATCCATTCTTTTTCAATTAATTCTATCCTTTTTTGATTTGTTATATATATATTTATAATACTATATTTGAGTCTTTTCTGTTTCATTTAGTTACATTTTGTTGAGATCTGTTCTATTTAATCCAGTTCTATCCTGCTATGATCTGTTCTATAACATTTAGTTCTATCCTGCTTCAATCTGTTCTATTTCATACGGTTCTGTGATGGTTTGATCCATTGTTTTTCAGTTAATTCTATTCTTTTTTTGATCTGTTTTTAATTCAGTTCTATAATGTTTGAGTGTTTTCTGTTTCATAAAGTAATATTGTGTTGAGATCTGTTCTATCTAATCCAGTTCTATTCCGTTCCAGTCCCTTCTTCTATTTCATTCTGCTTCCTTCTGTTCTATTTGATACAGTTCTGTGATGGTTTGTTCCATTCTTTTTCAGTTAATTCTATTTTTTTTTAATCTGTTTTTAATTTACTTCTCTTATATTTGAGTCTTTTCTGTTTCATTTAGTTAAATTTTGTTGAGATCTGTTCTATTTAATCCAGTTCTATCCTGCTATGATCTGTTCTATAACATTTAGTTCTATCCTGCTTCTTATTTAATCCAGTTTTATTCCGTTCCAGTCCCTTCTATTGTTTCATTCTGCTTGCTTCTGTTCTACTTCATACAGTTCTGTAATGGTTTGATCCATTCTTTTTCAGCTAATTCTATTCTTTATAGATCTGTATATTTGGAGAAAACGTACAGAGCTGAAGTGACAGTTCCAAAATTGTTTGGAGAAAATCACAAAAATGTTTCCAGAAAATTGCAAATATGTCCGTCAAAAGTTGCAAAAGTGTTTGGGATAAAGTTGAGAAGTTGTTTGGAAAACTTGAAAAAACAAAGAGTTCTTCAAATGTTGCAATTTTTTTTTTTGAGAAAATGGAAAGAGCTTAAGTTAAAAGCTGCAAAAAAGTTTGGAAGAAAGTTGCCGTAATGTTTTGGGAAACATTTTGCTAAAAGTTGCATATCCGTCTAGACTAAGTTGCAAGGGTGTTTTAAAAACTTGTGAAGATACTGGAAGATTAAAATAATTTTTTCTCAAAAGTTGCAAATGTTTTTGGAGAAGTTTTAAGTAAAATTAGACAAAGATGCAAAAGTATGTTGGGAAAAGTTGTTTCTGTGTTTTTGAAAAAGTTGCAAAACTGGTTCTAAAAGTTGCAAATATGTCAAGGCTAAGTTGCTTATGTGTTTTAAAAACTTGCAGAGATGTTGAAAAAACAAAGAGTTCTTCAAATGCGGCAATTTTTTTTGAGAAAATGGAAAGAGCTTAAGTTAAAAGCTCCAAAAAAGTTTGGAAGAAAGTTGCCGCAAAACAGTTGCAAAAATTGGTGATGAAAAGTTTCAAATACGTTTCTCAAAAGTTGCAAAAGTATTTGGGCAAAATGCAAATTGTGATTGAACTGAAAATGTTCCTCAGGTGAATTAAAACAGGAGTTCAGACGGAGAACAGGTGACACAGTCTGTAACAAACCCCCCCCCCTCTGCAGTCAGGTTTCACACACAGGGTTAGATTACACACACACACACACACACACACACACACACACACACACACACACACACACACACACAAACATGGAGAGAGGAAGTTTCCTGGAGTGTTTTCTCTGAGGTCGACAGAAACGAAGGTGTGACATCATCAGAGTCTCATCAAACTGCAGATTATCCCTCAGGACCATCAGATCATTAACGATCAGATTATTAATGATCAGATTATTAATGATCAGATTATTAATGATCAGATTATTGACGAGGTCGTTTAATGATGTTCAGTCCCTCTTTAAGTTTCTCTGAGTTAAACTCTTTAAATATTGTTGAAACAAACTTTCTCCCCACATATTTTTCTGTTTGTGTTTTTTTTTTTTCTTTCTTTGTTTCCAGTCGGGGAATTTCTCCTCAACTCAGCAGGTTTGAGTTCATTCTTCTCCCTCAGCTCAGTCATTGCTTCACGATGAAGATTTTTCTCTGCTAACGTGGACAAAACTTCAGCGGAAACTTCTCTGACTCACTTTTCTGTGTCTCAGACTTTTTTAACCCTGTGTGAGAAACTGTTCGGTTCGTCTCTACTTACCTGAATAAATCAATACATCACAACCTGCACTTTAATTATCTAATGTGAAGTGACATAACAGAGTATCCATCATTATAGAAAAAAACTATTTAACATAACTTAATTTAACCTGTCCCAACATTACATGATTTAATGCTATGTAAATAGAGATGTAAAGTGTATTTATGATAAAAAATGACTACAGGTGACATAATACAATGTAAAGTCATGTAAATGAAGAGATGAAAAGTTGCATAAATGATGAAATGTGATGTAAATTATGTAAAATGACTTAAAGTAACTGAAAGTGGCAATATGACACAGTGATGTAAAATGACTGTGAATTGTTCTAAAGTGATGTAAAATTGGAGTAAAATACTGTTAAGTTGTCAAGTGTTGTGAAATGAAGTCACGTAAAGTAACACAAAATAATAATGTGATGTAAAAATATGTTAAATGATTTAAAGTGATGTAAAAATGAAGTGATGTTGAATGATACCGAATGATGTAAAGTGATGTAAAACGACATACAAAGATGTCAAATGATTAAAAGTAGTGTTTAAATAAAGTAAAATGGTGTAAAGTTATATCAAGTGATGTAAAATGACACTGAATGATGTATTGTTATGTAAAAAAAAAATGCAGGGATGTAAAATTATTTAATTTGATGTGACATGAAGTGATGTGAAGTGACATAAAATGAGGTTATCTGATTTAAAGTTATGTAAAATGACTTGAGTTTTCCAAACAAAGTAAAATGATGTTGAGTTACGCCAAGTGATGTAAAATGACGTTTAAGAATAAATTGTGTCATTCAGTTTTGTAAAATAATGTACAGAGATGTAAAATGATTAAAAGTGATGTATAATGAAGTGATGTAAATGGACACAAAATTAGGTTAAATGATGTAAAGTGCTGTAAAATGACTCAAAGGTTAAAAAAATTAAGAAACAATGTTTAGTTATGTCAAGTTATTTGAAATGAAGTGAAGGTAAGGGACATAAACTGATGTAATGTGATGTAAAGTTATGTGAAATAACAGTGATGTAAAATGACACTTTTGTTACATTCCAATGCGGTTCACTACATTTTATCGTAATTTCTTACTTAACACAGTAAGTCAATACATTTTATTACATGTCTCTACATTTTAGATTAAAAGTGATGTATAATGAAGTGATGTAAAGGGACACAAAATGAGGTCAAATGATGTAAAGTTATGTCAAGTGATTTCAGGTGACAGTGAATGAAGTGAGTTAGGATAAATGATGTAAAGAGATGTAAAATGACTCAAAGTTTAAAAAAATTAAGAAACAATGTTAAGTTATGTCAAGTTATATGAAATGAAGGTAAGTGACATAAACTGATGTAAAGTTATGTGATAAATGTCACTACATTTTACCTCACTGATTTTTACTGCATTTTCTTACTTAACACAGTAAGTCACTACATTTTATTACATGTCTCTACATTTTACTAATTTTCACTACATATTACTTCACTACATTTACCTGTGTTTTACTACGTTTCACTACATTTCACTACATTTTACTGAGTTTCAAATTTTTTTAATTCTTTGTTACAATAGTTATGTCAAGTTATTTGAAATGAAGTGAAGGTAAGGGACATAAACTGATGTAATGTGATGTAAAGTTATGTGAAATAACAGTGATGTAAAATGACGGAAAACAATGTAAGGTTACGCCAAGTGATGTAAAATAGCATTAAAGAATGAATTGTGTCATTCAGTTATGTAAAATAATGTACAGAGATGTAAAATGATTAAAAGTGATGTATAATGAAGTGATGTAAAGGGACACAAAATGAGGTCAAATGATGTAAAGTTATGTCAAGTGATTTCAGGTGACAGTGAATGAAGTGAGTTAGGATAAATGATGTAAAGAGATGTAAAATGGAGTGACTAAAAATGACGTAAAAGAATGAATTGTGTCATTCAGTGATGTAAAATAATGTACAGAGATGTAAAATGATTAAAAGTGATGTATAATGAAGTGATGTAAATGGACACAAAATGATGCAAAGTGATGTAAAGTGATGTAAAATGACTCAAAGTTTAAAAAAATTAAGAAACAATGTTAAGTAATGTCAAGTAATATGAAATTAAGTGACGGTAAGTGACATAAACTGATGTAATGTGACGTAAAGTTATGTGAATTAACAGTGATGTAAAATGAAGTAAAACGATGTAAGGTTATGTTAAGTGATGTAAAATGAAAAAAAAAAGGAATTCTAAGTTCTGTCAGATTAAACACTGATGTAACTGATGTCACTGACCTTTGACCTCCTCGCCGCCCAGTGCCGTGTTGTGGTTCTGCTTCTCCCCCAGGCCCCTGCCCCCCCCCTGTGAGCCCTGCTGCCCCCCCTGAGGCTCCAGACTGAGCTCCAGCTCGGCCAGTCTGCTGTGGAGCTCCAGGTCCAGGCTCAGTCCTCCAGGTCCCATCTGACCCGCGAACGTTTCCCCCGACAGGAAACTAGTGTCCGTGACCAGCGGCGAGCAGGGCGGGGACAGCGAGGAGAGCGAGGAGCGCGGGGAGAGCGAGCTCATGGAGCGAGGAGTCTCCGACAGTCTGAGCGCCTGGATCCTGGACGACCCCGACTCCGCCCCGACGCCCCCGCCCGCCCCGCCGGCGTCCCCTGCTTTCCCATCGGGCCTCTTGGCGTCTCTGCCGCCGCTGCCCGTCACCACCTCGTGTTCGTGGATGGTGGTGATGGAGCTGGAGGGACGGTATCCGCCCGCGCCGCCCTCCTGCAGGAGGCTGTCCAGCTTGTTCTGGAAGTCCGGGTCGGCCAGTTCGGGCTGATCCAGGTAAAGGTCGGTGAAGCTGAGGGAGGAGGTGGAGCCAAGGCTGGAGGTGGTCGCCAAAGAGCCGCGGCTGGAGGTCAGAGAGCCGCGGCTGCTGCCGGACGAGCAGGACAGCGTGCTCGCCGACAGACTGAGGGACGGAAACACGAGAGTTAGAGCAAAGAAACCAACAACACCGCTCTTCAAAAACACCACTCAAGGTCGACATATTTACATCATCAGCTCCGCCCACTCCGCCACAGAAACCTTTCTGACTTTCATTCAAATACAAAGAGTTCAAGATTTCATGTTCATCGTTACAGATTTGTGTAAAAAGTTACATTTTCATTGGGAAAAAGTTGAATTTATTTGAATGAGCTGCAAAATTTTTTAAGACAAAAAAAAAAAAATCAAATGTTCCAGTGAAAGAAGTTCATTTGTTCTGAAAAACTTGCACATTACTGGAGAAAAAAATAAAGCTTTTTAGTCAAAAATTGCAAAATTGTTTGTCAAAAGTTGCAAATTTGCTTGAAAGAAAGTTGCCGATGTGTTTTGGGAAAAAGTTGCAAAAATGCTTGGAGTACGTCGGAAAAGTTTTTGTAAAAAAATCACAAAAGAAGTTTCCAGAAAATTGCAAATATATCTGTCAAAAGTTGCAAAAGTGTTTGGGATAAAGTTGAGAAGATGTTGGGGAAAATCAAAAAAGAAAAGAATAAGCATTTTTCAAATGTTTGATTGGAGTAAATCACAAAAATGTTTCCAGGAAATTGCAAATATGTCCGTCAAAAGTTGCAAAAGTTTTTGGGATAAAGTTGAGACGTTTCTATGGAAAAGGAAAAAAAAAAAAAAACAAAGCGCTTTTTCGGATATTGCAATTACAAAATGGAGAAAAAGAAAAGAGCTCAAGTGAAAAGTTGCAAAATTGTTTGGAAGAAAGTTGCCAATGCTTTTTCGTTAAAAGTTGCAAAATTGTTCAGAGTAAATTACAAAAGTGTTTCCAGAAAATTGCAAATATGTAAATATATCTGTCAGAAGTTGCAAAAGTGTTTGGGATAAAGTTGAGAAGATGTTTGGAAAACTTGAAAAAACAAAGAGTTCTTCAAATGTTGCAATTTTTTTTTTTGAGAAAATGGAAAGAGCTTAAGTTAAAAGCTCCCAAAAAGTTTGGAAGAAAGTTGCCGCAATGGTCGGAAAACAGTTGCAAAAATTGGTTATGAAAAGTTTCTAATACGTTTCTTAAAAGTTGCAAAAGTATTTGGGCAAAATGCAAATGTGATTGCAAAAGTTGCTCATGTGTTTTCTAAAAAGTTGGAAATAATGCTCGGCAAAGTTGTGGTTACATTTTGGCGAAAGTCGCAAAACTGGTTCTAAAAGTTGCATATCCGTCTAGACTAAGTTGCAAGGGTGTTTTAAAAAAATTGTGAAGATACTGGAAGATTAAAATAAGTGTTTTTCTAAAGTTGCAAATGTTTTTGGAGAAGTTTCAAGTAAAATTAGACAAAGATGCAAAAGTATGTTAGGAAAAGTTGTTTCTGTTTTTGAAAAAGTTGCAAAACTGGTTCTAAAAGTTGCAAATATGTCAAGACTAAGTTGCAAAGGTGTTTAAAAAAAACTTGCAGAGATGTTTTAACAAAGATGTGGAGATGTTTCGACACATATTTTTCGAAAAAGTGGTTTTTAAACGTTTTAAAAGTTTTTGGGGAAGTTTTCAAAGTATATTTGGAAAATTTGCCAAACTGGTTCTAAAAGTTGCAAATATGTCAAATGCGTTTTTAATTCTTGCAGATATGTTTTGCAAAAGTTGTGAAGATGTTTGAAATCTTTTTAATGAAATGTGGTTTTTCAAACGTTGCTTCTGTGATTTGAAAAATGATGAATGAATGAATTTTTTAAACCTTTTGAAATATTTTAAAGTTTTTTTGGAAAAGTTTCTCATGTGTTTTGCAGAATTGATTGTAATAAGTTGCAGTTATGTTTGCTAAGTTTGTTGCCCGTTCTGCAGATAGTTTAAGTTTCCATGGAGGTTGATTCATCGAGTCATAAAAATGTGTTTTTTTTCTCATGGAAAACCAAATCTTCCGTCTCTAATTGGTCGTTTTTCTCCTGTGTTTCTATTCCTTTAGGAGCCGAAAGTGTCTGAGTGATGAGTTTTGTGTCGTTAAAGTAAATTGTTGAAGCTGAGTTCAGCTAAAATCGCTCGTGTTAACCTTGTAGAGAAACATCTTTGTGTTTCCTCTTTGTGTGACGTGTTTTACAGACTCTACGGCTCCTTCGCCGTCTCCTGCTCTGAAGTTATTTTAGTGCAGAGATATTAAACCTCGCAGCCCTGAGAGTGAAATTCACCCGGAGCATCAGTCAGATTTATCACCAATTAAAAGTTTGGGATGAAGAGAGTGAAGATCCCAGAGCTCAGGGACTATTTTCTGAGCCAGGAGGAGGCGGAGGAGGTTTATTTTATTCCTCCTGTTTCTGTCTGAGCCTCTCTAATTAAAGCAGGAGGAGTCGTTAGAGCCGACAGAGGAGATCCCGTTTGCAGAGCGAAGGATGATGGGATGTTTCTCTCTCTCTCAGGTTATCAGTGTTGGGATTTAAAAGAAACTCTGCAGCTCTTACAGACGCGTTGCATCATCCTCTGAAATCTGAGCCGCTTGAAAAATTCATCTGTAACAGCTCACGACGGGAATAAAGAGACGAGGAGATGTTTTCAGACATAAAAAAAGTAAAATGAGTTTGGTTTTTCTGTTTCTTCGCTCTGAATTTTTAAAACTTTGACGTCGTTTTTTTCTGTACGAACCTTTTCAGCTGAGTGTGCAGCGACGTGGCCAAACGAACCATCTCCTCCAGCTCTCGCACCAGTTTGTTCCTCTTACAGTGAAGCCTCAGCCTGAAACACACACACACACACACACACACACACACACACACACACACACACACACACACACACACACACACACAGGAGTTATTACCTTTGAGAGCCGGCGTCCCTTTTTTTGTGTCTGAGTGCAATATTTCCTTCCATCATGAATTGAGTATTTCATCACATGTATTTCTTTATTCTATGAAACCTGTGTTATTTGAACACATCTTTAAACTATTAAAATATAACAAGTTTTTTTGTGTTTTGGTTCCTCAAACCCCCAAAATGTCAGGTGGTGCAACCGTCCTGACAAGTATCCACAGTAATTAAACTCTAAAAATTGAATGTCAGTTATTGTAAATGGAAATTAAAAATACAGTGGCATTATTTTATGCTTGAACCTTTTTAAATAAAACATTCTTTGCAAATAAAAATNAGGTTTTTTCACTTCATTGGTGACTGGAACAATTTCCATGTCAGGTGGAACAACCAATGTAATAATGTGAAATGTTATTTTAACATCAAATTATTTATCTTATTCACAAATAAAAGAAATGAAACACACAAAATGAAAATGTATGAGTCACCACAGACACTTGAGAGATACTTGCCAATAATTTCACACAGAAAAAATAACAGGAACATATAAATATATTTTCATATATTTGGTTGCACCACCTGACATTTTTGGGTGCTCAAATTAAAAATACTAAAAAATAATGAACCTAAGAGAGAAGTTTTTACGACCAGAGACTGAAGCCGAGTGTTTGACGTCTTTACACTGAAGATAAACAGCGTGTGTGAGAGAGAGTGTGTGTGTGTGTGTGTGTGTGTGTGTGTGTGTAGGAGGAAGGACTGTAAGAGGTTTCTTTTGTGAGCCGGCTCTGCAGCCTCTCAGGTTTCAGGAACAAGAGACACAAAGAGAAAAACTGAGCTCAGGTAAAGTTTTACCTGAACCACCAACCGGAGAGAGAGAGAGAGAGAGGGGGGGGGGGGGTCTGTGGTTAATGAAGGAAACTAAACCAAAGGAAAAGTTTTTGCAAAATGTTGAAAACTGTTTTGAAGATAGTTGCAAATATGTTTGAAGTTTATTGCAACAGTTTTTTAAAAAAGTTGAAAACAATTTGGGAATAAGTTGCTTAAGTTTTTGTGAAGAGTTGAAAACACGTTTGGAGTAAATTTTAAACCCCTTTTTTTAAAAAGCTGCAAAAATGTTTGGAAAAATACAAAAGTGTTTGTAAAAAGTTTCAAATTTCTTGAAAACATTGTTATGTTTTAATGAAATTGCAAATGTGTTTAAAAACTTGCAGATATGTTTTGAAAAAGTTGTGAAGATATTTGGAAAATCTTTATCAAAAAAGTATTTTTTAAACGTTGAGGTTTAATTTTGAGAGATTGGGAAGTGTTCTGGGAAAAAGTTGCAAATTTGTTAAGAAGAACAAAATATGGGCAAATATGTTTGAAAAAGTTTCTAATGTGTTCTGTAAAAAGTAGTTAATATGTTTGGAAAGGTTGTGGGTTTTTTCAAGGAAAGTGCATCTGTATTTGGAAAAAGTTGCTGATGTGTTTTGGAAGAAGTTGCAAACATGTTTTAAAAACTTGGAAATATGTTTGAAAGATCAGAGAAGATGTTTGGAAAATGCATAAAATAAAATTGAATGTTAAACGTTAGAAATGTGTTTTGGAGAAGTTTCAAGTATGTTTAGAAAAAGTTGCAAACTTGTTTGGAGTTAGTTGCAAAAGTTTTTGGAAAGAGCTGCAAAATTGGTTGTAAAAAGTTGCAGAAATCTTTAGAAAAAAGTGCAAATGTGTTTGAAAAGAGTTGCTTATGTGTTTGGAGTTAGTTGCAAATGTCTTCATAAAAAGTTACAAAAGTATTTGTAGAAAGTTGCAAATATGTTGCAAATGTTGAAGAAATGTTTGGGAAAAGTGCTTTTGTGTTTGGAAGAGTTGCGATTATTTTCTGAAGAAGTTGCAATTGTTTTTGGAAAAGGTTGCTCGTGTGTTTTCTGAGAAGTTTCAAATGTGTTTGTTGCGGGTTTGTTTTGAAGAAATCAAAAATGTTTCAGGAGAGTGTTTAAGTATGTTTGGAAAATGCTGCAAATATGTCTAGTTTATGTCTAAGTTGTAAAGATGTTTGGAAAATTAAACTTTCTTTAAAGTAGTTTAAAGTATGTTTAGGAAAAGATGCAAAGGGTTTTGGAAAAAGATGCAATTATGTTTGGAGAAACTGCAAAATGTGTTGAATACTCTGCAGATAGTTTTCATGGAGGGTGAGGAGATGAAACAGGAGGAAATGTTGCTTCATCAGATCAGTTTTGTTGACTTGTTTCTTAAAAATGTGTTTTTTTTTGTCTTGTGGGAAACAAAGGCTCCTTTCTTTGATTTATGTTTTTTTTTCTCCTGTTCATTCGCTGTAAGAGCTGAAAGTTAAAGTTCATTCTCTGATTTCAGCTGAAGAGCGAAGAGCGAGGGAGAAAGTTGAAACTGTCGCGTTTGTCTTCAGCTGTTAATAATCGTCTCTAAAGGTCGAAGCTGAAGGTCGACGGCTTCACCGGACAAAAACAGCCTCAGTGATACATCATCACGTCGGCTCCGTGACCTTAACCGTAACCGTTTCAAAGAGCAGCGAGGCTCCGCCCACCTCTCGGTCAGCGCCTTGCTCTGGTTGTCCCTCGCCGCCTGCAGGTCTCTCTCCAGACGCTTCTTCTCGCTCTCCAGCTTCTCGGCGTCGTTGGGCTCCAGGCGTTGGCGCGGGCTGACGTACTGCAGCTCCTTCAGAAGCTCCTCCTTCTCGTTGATCAGGATCAGGCGGTCTCGCTCCGGGTCCAGCAGCCCCGGCCACGCCTCGCTGTCCAGTTTGGCGATCTGGACCTCGATGGTGGCGATCCTGCAGGAGCCGGGACGGAGAAGAAGGTTAGGAGCAGGAAAGTGATGCACAAACACAGAGAAACTAACCGGACAAAGAGGCGCAGATGGCCGAGTGAGGCTTGCCCGAGCGGGTGGCCCGGGTTCGATTCCCACCTGTGGCCTGTTTCCCACTCTCTCCCCCTTTCCTACTCTGTCCACTGTCCTTCTCTATCCGATTAAAGGCAGAAAAGCCTAAAAAAAAAATCAAAACTAACCAGAAAAACCTAAAAGATGACACAAACTAGGGCTGAACAATTTATTGTTTTCTGATCAAAATCACAATTTCAGATATCGTGATCATGTTTTCGCCAAAGCTGCGATTTTTTTTTATCCTGACTGACCCAGGATCTGTTGTGTCAGCTGTTTTTCACACGTGTGTCGTGGATGTAAAACTGTTAGAAAAGATCCTACAAAGATTGCAAATGCACATTTTTTTGAAATTTTGGATCTTTATCCCAAAATTTCATCTTTTTGTCTCGCAATTTCGCCTTTCGAGCTCAAAAATTTTGTCTCTTTGACTCAGAATTTTGACTTTAATATCTCAAAACTTTCACTTTTTGTTTCTAAAATTTGACTTTTTGTCTCATAACGGCAATTATTTATCTCAAAACTTTGTCTCTTAGTGTCATAACTTGGACTTTTCAGCTCAAATTTTATCTTTTTATCTCAGAATTTTGATGAATATATCTCAATATTTTGACTGTATTATCTCAAAATATTGACTTTTTGTTTCCAATTTTGACTCCTTAACTCTTAAGTTTTTCTTTCAGCTATAGAAACTTGACTTTCTATTAAAAGAAATTATCTTTTTATCTCAATATATGACGTTTTTTCCCGAAATTTCAACTTTAATCCCTCAAAGTTTTGACCATTAAATCAAATATTAACTTCAATCTTTTAAAATTTTGATTTTAAAATCTTAAAATTTGGACTATTATATCAAAATATTGACTTTTTAATACAAGATTGTTAGTAAATACATTTGGAAACAATTCCTATCTTCAGTTTTCATCTTTGCATTAGAGTAATAACTTTTGATGATTCAATGGTTTGATGTAATTTTCTGTCAAGTTTGTAAATGTTATTGTTTATTGTGAAAACTTCACTGAAGCTCGATTTAAAGAAATTTATTGTATCTTTGAAGTGTAATTTAGGTCGACAAGACTGTATCTGATATGTGATTACTATTTCTGTATGTATATCTTTATTTTTCTTGAGTTATTTGATCATGTCTGTGCTGTTTTGTTCTTTGTTTGTTATATTACAAATAAATTAAAATAAATTAAAAAAAACACTTAAAAATAGGAAGCTGTAGCAGACGTACCTCCTCTTTGCTTCTTCGTACTTCAGACTCAGTCGAACTTTCTCCGCCAGTTTGTTCGTGCTCGTCATGAACTGAAGAAAAAAAGGAAACAGAATTACAGGACACTTGCATCTTTCATCCAGTGCTGCACTGACATTTCTGGATTCTGAGTCATGAGGAAAGAAAAAGAATTGTCAAAGTTTCTGCAGGAAAAGTGCATCCAACTGTATAAAAGAGGAAAGGGATATAAAAAGATATCCAAGGAACTGAGGATGCCAATAAGCAGAGTTCAAACTCTAATGAAGAAGTGGAAAATGAGGGATTCTGTTCAAACCAAACCAACAAAAATTACAGCTACAACTGCCAGGAAAATTGTTCAGGATGCAAAGAAAAACCCACAAATAACTTCAGCTGAAATACAGGACTCTCTGAAAGAATGTGGTCTGGCTGTTTCAAGATGCACAATAAGGAGGCACTTGAGGAAAATGGGCTGAAGAAAGACATTTCTACACAAATGCCACAAAGTTTCCTGCTTACAATACGCCAAACAGCACAGAGACAAGCCTCAAAACTTCTGGAACAAAGTCATTTGGAGTGATGAGAGCAAAAGTGAACTTTTTGTCCACAACCATAAACATTGTTCCATTTGGAGAGGAGTCAACAAGGCCTATGATGAAAGGTCCACCATTCCTACTGTGAAACACGGAG
>RPOG01004102.1:30598-50225 GCA_008086565.1 Thalassoma bifasciatum | reverse complement strand
CCTTTTACCAAATGACTCAAAAGAGTATCACGGTTTAGTTCACAGAGAAATATCAGACAAAAGCCTCCCGGCATTAGCTGTGTTTATGCATCCACTTGACCTTAGACCGAGGCTCTTCTTGTGTAATGAATGTGCACAGCATGCATGGCTTGCTAGATTTGTGCTGGCTTACTCACACAGACAAACTGAAATGGACTTTCACCTTCTATGTAAAGCTCTAATTTCCAGACAAGTCTGTGCCGAGCTTAGGAGAGCTGCAGCTTCTGGACACACAAGCTCACTGCTGTCACTCATATTGTGCTGTCAGACAAAACTAACACTCTTTGGATCGTGAAAATAAAGGTCTGGTGTTCTTTTTTGGTGTTGGTTCAGGGAGTGTCATCTGCTGAGAGTCTGGTTTCTTTCTTTACAGAAAACCCAAGTTAGACATGGAGCCTACACTGTAGAGCACAGATAGACAGCCAGGCTATTCCATGGAGCGTGGACGAACAACCAGTCTACAGCGTGGACAGTCGAATAGCCTGCACCGTGGAGCGTAGACAGTCGGAGTCACACATGTGTTGGAATCATGTACAGCAGGCTCTTATGTCCACTGTGTGACCTCCTAACTTGTGGTTAAAAGGGTTGGTAAGAAATTCTTTGTATTTTCACTTTATTGAAGGCACTTCATCATAATATTTTAGGAAAATTCTGTAAAATGATGCTGTTTTCCCGCAGAAGTCTTAATAATATCATCTGTATATGTAATGTATTTGCACTTCATTTGAATTGGGATATTTTACTTAAATTTTGCAGGTTTTGTTTGGTACCAGTTCTGCCAGTCATTTCCCTGTTTTTTGATTGTTTTGTTGTTAAACCGTAATTAAAACAACACCTAAAATCACAGACAATAACTGTAAATCTACTAGCATTTTGTTGTTTTACTGGAAAACAGGAAAAATCTGTTAAAAATTGCAGAACATTTCCTGTAAAATTACATGTTATTTTACAGTGTAGATATCAGCTTCAACAGTTCATGTGCTCCTCCAAACTTCATGCATCCAACCTATTATGCTGCCTTGCTCACTGCCTGAAGGTTGATCCCCTGCGTGTCCCAGATTGAGAATGAGTCAGCTGATTAAATACAGTCAGATGGAGGGAAAACAAGGACAGGGGTCACAGGAGGTACAGGGTAGTGATGACCTTACAGTAAGTCTTCAGTTCCCCAACCAGAGCTCGTCTCTGCTGACATGCCTTCATTATATGATCATCCACTGACTGTGTTATTGTTCAGTGACTGGTGATGAAGAAATACGGGTGTGGTTTGATTAAACTTCAAGACAAGGAGTATATGAGAAGCTGTTGTGCTTTAAAAAGTCCCCATGTGGTTTTGGCCTCCAGGGGGGCTGAATCATAGATTTAGTCGCAGAGATTTCTAATAATTAAAAAGTTAGAAAAACAGTGGTTATTTCATTGTATTGAGTATTGGTTTTTAACTCCAAACTGTGATTTTCCTCGGATTTTCACAGTGTCATCATGTCTCTGTTTCAGATGTTTCACTTAATCAAAAAAATCAGATGTCATGCTATTGAACAGAACTCCAAAGACATCCAGCTGGAACAATAAAGTCATGGAAAAACAGAGCTGTAAAGCATCATCCAACTTCAAATCGCTTCCTGGGGCTTCATTTTTAATCATATGAGTCCTTCTGAATCATATTTCTACCATGAACCTCTTAAGACCTGATCTTTTTTCTTATGTGCATTTGTTATTCCTATTTGCTATTTAGCATCAGTAAAACCTGATAAGTATAAAAACTAAACTTGTTCTTTGTACAGGAAGTTGTGTTTTTAGTAGTGCTGTCAAAATTAACGCTTTAACTTTGGAGATGAATACTAATTTTACAACGAGTTATAAAAAAATTAACGCAGTTTTCACAGTTTTGTTACTTCCTGTCACTGCTGACCTGTAACCTCTGATGACATGCAGCCAAACTAGCGAGCCGTCTGGTTTGAGCAAGATGGACAATGACGGACTTTTAGGCGGAAAGTTTCACTTCCAAAATTTGCCCGACGGCACATTGGAAAAATCTAAAGTAATTTATGCACTCTGCAAAAGCAAATTTAACTACCACAGAAGTAGTACTTCTTTGGCGTATCATCTCAAAGCTGAAAACCCAGCAGAAGTTACGTCCTCTGGGCCCCGCCAATCTACGCTGCTGGAGTGTGGTGCTCGTGGGCGGATAACTAAATCTGCAGGTGAGAGGGTGACCGACTCCCTGGTTAAATGGATTGCAAAAAACTGTCGCCCAGTTAACATAGTGAGTGAGTGAGTGAGTGAGTGAGTGAGTGAATGTGTGTGTGTTTGTGTCAGGGTTGGAGTGTGTGTGAGAGAAGAAGGGCTGAGCCAAATTGTCTCTATGGAGTGAAAAATGTTCAGTGTTTGATATTTTCAGCAGGATTTTTCCTTGCTCTTTTTTATTGACTCCAGCACATTTTTGAAATTTAAATGACATGAAGATGAAAAATTTTTTGGTTGTTATACTGGTAGTTCATGAAAGAATTGTTGTCCAAAAGCTTATCTGCACTTTATCAAAGGGCTGCTATTATTATTATTTTTATTTTTTTTCTGTTAGCACTGTAGAAATGAGCCTTTTTAAGGCTTAAAAAGCTGAGTCCATGTTGATTAATGTATTGATGAATAAATCTACATTAATCTAGATTAACTACAGAAAATTGTGAGTTTAATTAGTTATTTTTTTTTAATCTATTGACAGCACTAGTTTTTAGTGTTATGAGTTAGCTACTAGTTTTTAGGTATAAGTGTTATTGTTCAAAACTACACTTTGTTCTCACTGAAATGGATGTAAAGTTGTAATGTAACCAAAAGTTGACATGGGAAGTGTCTCAAAATGTGGCAAATAGGATACAGTTTAAAATAATTAAGTTCCATGGGTCTGAGAGGCAGATATGTAATGTTCACATATGTGGACGCCAGGGCTTAAGAGTTTCAAGAAGCTTGTCTTATTTTGAAGGACATGAATAGAACAGAACAAGCCACTGAAAACAGTTAACGCTCCCCTACTGCTGTAAATGTTTCTTTCCCTGAATGTTTGGATATGGAGCTGGTTATGTTGAAGAGAGTATGAGCTTTTACTGCTTCTGTACTCATGTGCTTTAGTGCTTTAGTGTGTGTGTGTGTGTGTGTGTGTGTGTGTGAGTGTGTGTGTGTGTTCAGAGGCACGGCAGCAGCTGTGTTCAATAGTGACCAAGCCACTGAGTCCAGAGCTGGAGCGAGGCCACAGATATGGAGCTTTGCTGGTGGGGAAATTGTGGGGGACTTTTGGACTGTGCTCACTTTGTCTGGTTTAGTTTTGGATGGCACAATTTTTATTTTTTTTTCAAACCCACAACAGGTCTGTGATGGTCTACATGCTGAGAAAACTCGTATAAACCGTGATGAGTTGGCCTTACTTGGCCTTCGCTGGCTCTTTGAACAGTAGACCATCAGTGGATTCCACTCACTGCAAAACCACATCTAACTGTAGAGGGGGTTGTTTTCTCAACGGCAGTGTCCAAAGAATTAAACATTGTGTTTCTTTCAAGATGAAAGCTTGTTCCACAGAGCTTTGTGTCTGCTGGGTCCTGCACTGAAAAGTAGGATTTGCAGTTGTGGATCATATCTATAACCATTTTGTCCACCTAACCTATTCTTTGTAATCCGTTTTTGTAGTATGCTGGGTCAGGATTTGCTTGTTTTGGATTCCAAAACAATGACAAAGCTGGTAAAAAAAACCCACCACTGTGTAGCATCCTAACCTTGAAGAGCAGATGGAGCAGCCTGATTCATTTTCTGGAATCCTGCACATCCATGTCGCCAAGCTCCATTGACAAACCATTACACCTTGTCCAATATTGACCGGACGAATACGGGAAGAGAGGCGGGAGCTGAGGACGTGACGACGTGAATGTTTGAAAACAATGGTGGTGATATCTGCAGTTTTATCAGAAATGGACTCAATTCCTTCTTTAAAAGTAGAACAGGCTCTTCCCCCAGGTGTAGCAAAAGGGTCAATGACAAAAAGAGGGTCTAAAAACGTATTTTTAAAAAGTTCTTTGAAAATGGATAAAAACATATTTCTGAGTGAAGAATTATGTTTTCTAACAGATTTCAGTAGATGACCAACATTTCAAAGTTTTTAGGTTCATTATTTTTTAGTATTTTTAATTTGAGCACCCAAAAATGTCAGGTGGCGCAACCAAATATATGAAAATATATTGTTCCTGTTATTTTTTCTGTGTGATATTATTGGCAAGTATCTCTCAAGTTTCTGTAGTGACTCATACATTTTCATTTTGTGTGTTTCATTTCTTTTATTTGTGAATAAGATAAATAATTTGATGTTAAAATAACATTTCACATTATTACATTGGTTGTACCACCTGACATGGAAATTGTTCCAGTCACCAATGAAGTGAAAAAACCTTTTTTATCAGTATTTCAGAGAAATCTACAAACTTTTCCACTTGGTCACAAATGTCATTTGGGCTCCTCTGGCTGATGCAGTTTCCTGTTTCCTGTTTTATTCTCTTCACTTTAAAATAAAAGTCTAATGTTACGGTTGCACCACCCTGACATTTGACAAGGTGAAAATTACAGGACAAAAGTTTTTTTTTAATTTCTCAACAGCTTTAAAATAATTTTTATTTGCAACGAATGTTTTATTTAAAAAGGTTCAAGCATAAAATAATGCCACTGTGTTTTTAATTTCCATTTACAATAACTGACATTTAATTTTTAGAGTTTAATTACTGTGGATACTTGTCAGGACGGTTGCACCACCTGACATTTTGGGGGTTTGAGGTACCAAAACACAAAAAAACATGTTATATTTTAATAGTTTAAAGATGTGTTCAAATAACACAGGTTTCATAGAATAAAGAAATACATGTGATGAAATACTCAATTCATGATGGAAGGAAATATTGCACTCGGACACTAAAAAAGGGACGTCACGTCATTGACCCAAAAACAAACCAGTAGAATACCCCCATAGCAGATATATGAGCTGTCTGTCTGGGGTGTCAGGTTACACATAGCACATGTCATACCGTGGCTTGATTTTGATTGGTCTGTGATGAGTACGTCAGGCAGAACAGTCGTCCAATCACCAGCTGCTGTATTTTCTGTAAGGTCCCGCATCTGAAAACTATTTTGAATGGCTCTTTCCCGGATGAACTAGAAACATCTTCCATATATGGAACTGTCCGTCTGACGTGTCAGATTTGTAGCACCCACTTGCTTTGAAAAGTAACTGTAAAAAAAACACCTGCATACAGAACGTGTGTGGTACAGAATGAATTCAGGAAAACTGGTCCTTTAGTCTGGTCTGGATTCAGTGAAGGATAGAAGGAAAAGAAACCAGCTTTCAAACAGGAGCAGGCTCATGATGTTCACACACAAAAGCTTTAAAGATGAGATAAGATAACTCTTTATTTGTCCACAACGGGGAAACTTACACAGTTACAGCAACAAACCAAAAAGTGTATAGTGCAAAACATTACAACAAGAATACGATTATTTCCAGACTTTTGGGCACAACTGAATATAGCCACACCTAATAAATTTAAAAAGACAAAATATATTTTGGACATAGTCATATCCAGTATTCGTTCCATTAGCCATGTTTTCTGTGAATAGCATGATGCTACCTTGCTGTCTTGTGTTCCCTCTGGTAATGGGTTAGAACCCATACCTCATCCGTCTTATTGGATTACATCTGACATTCCCCATAATGATGGATGAAAGGACTGGTTGATGTTTTCTTCTTAGTTTGCGCCGTAGTGCAAGCACGGTGCCCTCGCCACCTTTTCTTCAGCTCACTGGGAACATCGAGCCTAGCACCAGTTAGCACCTGGATGCTACAGACTGCTAATCGCTGTTCTTGTGTGTAAACAATGCCATCATGGTTACATGCAGGATCCTTGGACAAACACAGAAACACAAATAGCAAAAGCTTCTCTGCAAACTGGTGTCTATAATCAACAACTAAAACATAAAAAGCAATTGAATAAAAAGATGACTGAAAAAATAAACACAAAAGGACATGGAATAGGGAGCTGCTTAATTGAGCCACACTTAGCAACAAGAAAAGAATATATAATACATGACTTAATGACCAAATGTCAAATAATGATTCTGAAGTGTGTTTTTTTCTTTTTCTTTTTGTCGTTGTTGTTGTTGTTATTATCAGGGGTTAATGACTCTGTTTTTTTTTTTTTAACTCTATGGCACAGTAGGTGCTGTAATGAGCTTAAAACTAAGTGACATAAAATAGAGAAAAGGAGAATGAAGATAGTCTGTGCTGAAGGCTCTGTGCATCATGGGAAACTGCACTTAAGGAGCCGTGTCTATTAAACACTGAGGGTTTTTCCAGAAACAGAATGACGTCCTGGTATTGACAAAAAAAAAGCACATTTCCTTTATGTTTACAAACTGTTTGCAACATACTACATTATGGTCGATTTAGTATGTAAAGCTAGTAGTTTAGTAAGTTAAAAGAACCACCTTTTTCTGTTTACATCACTTTAAAACTTTGTAATTCTGCTTTTTGGACTGAAGGACAGGCTGAGACCTATTAGATTTTTGCACTCATCAGATGTAAAATCCTATTTTGCCATTACAAAGGAACTCTGTCTCCGTGTTTTTTTTTTTTTTTTTTTTTGTGATAGCCCCATGTTATGTTTGATTTCATCCAGGCTGCAGCTGAATTATTACACCTAAACCACTCGTACAGGTCAAAACCATGATTCAGAGCCACAGATGAGTTTAAAAGCTATAGTGGTAAAGCTTTCAAAGTGCAGTGACTGTCATGTAGTAAAGGTGGGAAAGAGATTAAAAGCTTAGATCTGCAAATTCACTCTTAACTTTTTACATTAACTACCTGTTCCTCCTTCACTTTGCGACTACGCAGTTTTGACAAGTTAGAAAAAAAAAAAATCAAAATTTTCTGACGTCAAAATTTCCTCTGTTTAGAAATGATAAGAATTCACTGATGGCAGACCTTTTTTATGTTGACCACATGTTGCTCACTCCACCCCTCTCATGTGACTCACAGCAGTTGGGGGTTGATTTGGGTTATTTTGGCTGAATAAGGTCACAGAGTTGACCTCTACTTTGTGGTTTAAGCCTTTGCCGTGGAGACTTTCTCATTCATTCAGCTTGCGAATTTGTAATTAAAGCGTCTCTAAATTCCTTCTTTATGTAAATGTATCTGTTTATTTGTATCTGTTTTTGACATTGCAATAATTACTCATTTGTTTTTTAAATATTCATATTGTATCACCACAAAGAGAAAGTGAGATTATAAAACACTGGTGCGTTCAGGTCATTGCGTTGCATCACACCATGCGTGTATGATTGACAGCTTATTAGTCTAATTGGCTTGTCTGTGCTAACAGAAGGTGACTTACAAGCCTCTGGGTGGTATTGAACAGTTCAAAGATTATTAAAGCAGAAACCTGTTGATATGACTGGACAAGCAGCACAAACATACTCAAGAACTTCAAACCAAAAAAGAAAACAACTACGCCTGGACGTAAAGAACTGTGCATACGTTTTATGGAGGTGCAAGAAATGTATGTACACCATTATTTTTGCATCTATTGAATGGTTTTAAAAAGTAATGGTAATTATTTTTTGTATAAATTTAGCAGCTGTTAATCAAACCCTAATATGGACTGAACAACTGTAGCGAGACTGTTTGAAAAGTGGGGCTCAATTTGCTTTTAACTTGCTCTGAAGCTGACCAGGAAGCAGGGGCGGATCTAACGGGATGGCATGGGGTGGCAGCTGCCCCTTTAAAACGAAGCCTTGCCAATCACTGTTACCACCCCAGTTATAAAGATGATGATGAATGATGAATTCACTGACTGACTATGAGATAAGTTGAAACATATGACAAAAATGTCAAATTTTGAATTTTGAAATCAAATTTTTGAGATACATAGTCAAAATTATGAGACAAAAGTTGGAATTTTGAGAGAAAAAAAGGAGGAGAAATCTCACCAAAGCCAGTTTTTCATTTTGATTTTTTAATTGGCAGAAATTGGCTTCAGTACATAATTTAGGTTGCCATTATACAAATTTTCACTTCAGATGTTGAGGGAGTTTTTAAGATAAATGTTTGGGTTATGAAGCTACTTTGTTATCTTTGGTAGAAGATTTTTGGGGGGTTTCAGAACATGGTCACTATGATGATCATCGATTCACCTGTTGAAGTTATTTTGTAACACTTTGATTTTTTTTCAAAACATAAACCCAGGAAAAGTTGGAACTAAGCATGCAATGGTTCTATTTAACTACACTTGTCTAAGTTGTTTAGAAACATTTTGAAGGGGAGGATGAAACCGAGCTGATTGGACTTTGTTTTTTTTTTTTTAATCAAAAACAGCTGTAGATGAAAGAGAGGAAAGTTTGGATAAAAGGGGAAAAAATCAGCCAATAAGATTCAATTATTCAGTTCAGCCTTTCTTCTTGGCATCTTCAAGTCGTCTGCTCTCTAAAGCTAAATGCTGAACATTATAATTTAAAACACCAGCTTATTGCTGTGGATTCTATTGTGTTGTGCTTTGATGCAATACTCCTTATGTATAAGAACATTTTTATTATTTAAAAACATGTAGCAAAAGGAATTGCTGTGTTTTGGTGTGTCTTGGATTGAACTAATGGCATCTCAATTCATTTCAATGGGGAAAATTGACTGGAGAAATGAGTTCAGTTTCGCTCGTAAGGCAAGATACCACTGTATTTCTTTTGTTGCTGAAATAGCAGTTAACCTCAATGATTGTTTTAGGTAGTTGGATATCTTTGTAACACAGTATTATTTATTGCATTTGTCAGTATCTCAGGTGGGAAAGTTGATGCTTGTGCACTCTGTGTATTTATTCAAGAACCGTAACTCTGACCACTTGGAGAGCATTTTCTAAGCACATCACACGTACTGTATTGATCCACTTATTAATGTCTTCATGTGAACACTGATGAAGCCCAGGTTTATTTATAACAGTGTGACTTACAGGTTCACCACCCAGAAGACAGCAAACAGTCTACAGGTGTGACAACACCTTGTGTCTGGATATGTGTTTAGTGGAACTTCAAGATGAAAGCCTTTATTCAATCTGCATGTATCAGACACATACCCATAAATCTCCACTGCAGTGAGGTTTAATATTTGGGTAGTTTTGTTTCATAAGCTCTGTGGAACATCACAGAATATCAAACTTTTAAATTGGTCAACAAATAAAAAAGTATTTTCAATCTAGCTCCCTTCATTTTAATTCCAGAAATACAGAGAGAGAGTTTTGCAACTTTTTTCCCCTGTGAATGAAGAACCAGCGATAATTATGAACATATGACCCCACGCATACACGCCTTCTGCCGAAAATTTGTTTCATTTTCTTCAGACATAAGGCTAAATACAAATGTAGCTGTTGTACTTCTGTTGCCTTTGGCAGGCTAAGAAACCATCTGTCTTTCCTCTGACTTCCACTGACAGCTTAATTTGTTTTTCACTACGGCCAATCACATAACACAGAAATTGTCACTTGTCACATAATACCTTCATATTTTCTTTTCTCAGGACGACGCAATTGTTTCAAAGTGGGAGTTAACCCGAGACAGTCGCTTTAAGAATCCACCTTAGAATGAGGATGAAAACACAAACAGAGGTGTTACTAAACTACAACTGCTGTCATGAAAACTGATATTTAGTGTTAAAAGTAACAACAGGTGACGACATATTTTAATCAGTACATGTCTGATGGCTGACACTTCATCAGGGGTCACAGTGACAAAAAGAGCTGGACCAAACCAGAAAAACAACACTGAATGAAAAGAAGAACACTTTTTAAGAACCACATTGAGTGTATGTAGAATGGACATTGAACCTTCATGCTGCTGTGTGACATTTAGCAGACAGACTGTCTTAGGTCCTGTTTACACGACAACGTTACACAGCGTTTTACCTGTAAATGCAAAAAAACAGTTAAAAAAATCTACATTTACATGGAAACCAGAGGGACAATTTAGAGGCTGAAGAAGTGCTCTGGAGTTTACATCAAAAACTTTGTCGCTGAAGGCAGAAATAGAGCAATAGATGCATATTTTGTTGCAAGGCAATCAGTAGATTTAGCAGCACAAGAACGACACGGTAGGTTGCTATTACATGCAGACACTGAACTGAGTGTGATGTTAGCATGTCACAGAAACTGCAATGGAAGAAACAGTATTTCAGAGACGCTGTTTCCATGGAAACGAGAGGACGAAACGCAACTAGGCTGTCGTGTTTCACCCTAAAGTCATTCAATGTTAGGAAAAATGTTAGGATTATATCTAAATTTGTCTCAGTGTACTCTCAGTTGAACTTTTTTTTTTTTTAATAGCTTTTGGAACTTTATTGTGTCCTCTCTTTTATTGTGCCTTTTGCCTTTGTGTATTTTTTTTCTTTTTTTTTGGCAAAGTGTTTTTAATTTGCATAACATCTGATACTTACTCGCCACCTTCAGGGGCGGCTCGACCGGGGGGCATAGGGTGGCAGCTGCCCCCCTTAAACAAAGCCTTGCCACCCCTGTTGCCACTTCAGTTATAAAGATAATTTGATGAAATGTTAAACCTTATCAGACATATCTATGAATTACCAACTGCAGTAAATGAGATGACATGACATTTTCACCCCCATCTCTAGCATCCGTCCCCACGGCAGTTTTCACTTCATTCATTCATTCATTTATTCATGATTTATTTCTTGTATCACATTTGACTCTCTGGGCAGTTTTGATGTCTATTTTATTTTATTTATCTATTTTTTTTAGTAAATCTGCATTTATTTTATGCAGAAAACACTTATTTAAAAAAGAAAAAAGTAACTATTTCAGTGTTACTCTCACTGTAACCTCTTGAAAATCAATAATGATTTTCCCGAAAATATGTGAGTGGATGATTTCATGAGAGCTGACATTTTGCAAAGGGCCAAAAGACAACTTCAGCTGACTGTAGTGATATGACAATCCTCAAGGTGGTAGAATATGTTTTTAAAATACTTTTTGAACAGGTTTTTAAAGAAACTCTTAATTATTTTGATGAGATAGAGGTCTTTGAACTTATGTATCAAATATGATACGTTTGGCTTAAAAGGATTAAGATGATTCCATAGCAATAGAAATTCACTGACTGACTATGAGATGAGTCGAAACTATGAGAAATATTGAGATAGATTTTGGGATAAATATTCAAAATTATTGGACTTTTAACTTTATAAGTTGGATTTTTATATCTTTTTGTCCCAATATTTTGACTTTTTATCTCATTTTTTTACTTTATAAGTGCAGAAAAAAAGGACAAATCTCAATGAAGGCAGTTGTTCCATTTTTATGTTTATTTCTTGTATAAATGTGCTTTAATACAGTATTTCTGTTGTCATTGTACACACTCTCCACTTCAAATAGAGAGGGAGTGTTTTAAATAAATATTTGGATTATGAAGCCCCCCCCCCCATATATTTTTCTAGGGTGTTCATCAGTAGAACAGCCAATAGCTAACTCATGCACCATCAACAATGGATCCAAGTCAGTTCAGCCACTTTAATGAATAACTGCAAGGTAAAACAGGAGGACCAAGGATTACAAAGCAGACACAGTGATGCCAATAATTTTTGTTTTTTTTTCCACTCAGACCCTTTTCAGCAGCTCACACAGTGACAGTACATTGTAAAATGTAATAGTAAATCTTACTTAAAAAAAAAAGTTACCTTTACTTTTTTTTTTAGCTCACTCTGTTGAGTCTACTCACTTAAACTTAGTAAAGACAAGTTTCTTTCGTTGACTTTACCTGAAAAATTTAGGAAACCAATTGCCTCAAAATTTCCAAGTAAAGTTGACCACAAACTTGAAGTTGTTAAAGCTGAAAAGAACCAAGTTCTGACAACTCATGTGACGGCAGTAACCTATCAAAAGTTAATAACCAAACCCTGCAACCGTGAGTGAGGAGGGTACACAGCTGACATGAGACCCTGCTGTACATGGGTGAATCACACACGAGCTGCCTGTGCTCAGTGGTGTAGACAGACTGTCTGTGCATCAAGGCACCGACTGACTGACTGACTGGCTGTCGATGCTCTGTGGCATTGACTGCCTGAGTACATGATTGGCAGCTTGAGTGGGCAAATGAAAATGCCTGTTTGAATTAGAGGCTAATACAAAACATTCACAGGAATTTTTCACCCATAATTTTACAGAAGAAAATGAAATTTATTGATTGTCATCCAGTCTATGCTGTTGACAGCTGGACTAAGCCATGGAGCATAGACAGTCAGTCTATACCAGGGCAAACACAGCCTGTGTCGCCTATGTGATATATCCATGTACAGCAGGGTCTTATATCCACTCCCTGCCCTCCTCACTCATGGTCAACCTGAGGAATGATTTTTCATAAGTTACTCTGATAGAATTTATTTAAGTTCATTTGAGTACTGCAAACTCACAAAAAATAAATTAATCAAATATAAGGCAACAACTTTGCATATTTATTTAAGTAAAGTCAACTTATTATAGTTTAAAGTGTATGTTGATAATGTGTGGCTCATGTTTGAGTGTGCAATGAAGAAAAAGTCTCTTGCTTTGAAGACCCACCTCCATTCAGCTTTTCTGTTCTTCCTATACGACTGTATTTCAATGCGTGCACTGTTTACGATCTAATTTGCAACTTGAGGAGTAAACATGCTTGAATTTCATTTCTAAATTCATTACATCCCCCACAAAACACCTGTTCTGTGGGGTCTTATGGTATACTAAGGGCTTTAGTCCTGTTAATATTATAATGCTAAAACATGAAAAAGAAAAAAATATCTCCCCTGATTTCCTTGGAAAGAACATGATAATATTAGAAAGCCAATTTGCAAGAGACAAAATTTTTAAGTGTTGTCAAGTCTGTTCCCAAGAAGAGAAGAAAGCAGTCCTTCAAATCTTTCTCCATCTGAATAGAAGTCAAGTCGGTTACTTATGATGCAATCTGTCAAACAATGAGTTGCTTCTGTGACATCAACCAAGCAGATTTTCCACTCAAGCTGAAATTTTTGATTGAGAGGGATTGTGAGTTTCACTCCAGTACAGATATGTATTCCNAAAACACCTGTTCTGTGGGGTCTTATGGTATACTTAGGGTTTTAGTCCTGTTAATATTATAATGTTAAAACATGAAAAAGAAAAAAATATATATTCTCCCCTGATTTCCTTGGAAAGAACATGATAATATTAGAAAGCCAATTTGCAAGAGACAAAATTTTTAAGTGTTGTCAAGTCTGTTCCCAAGAAGAGAAGAAAGCAGTCCTTCAAATCTTTCTCCATCTGAATAGAAGTCAAGTCGGTTACTTATGATGCAATCTGTCAAACAATGAGTTGCTTCTGTGACATCAACCAAGCAGATTTTCCACTCAAGCTGAAATTTTTGATTGAGAGGGATTGTGAGTTTCACTCCAGTACAGATATGTATTCCCACTCAGATATATTTTTATTACAGCAGATTGGATTCCATCTGCATCAGCTCTTCAAAGGGACTGTTGATGTTTGATTGATAACTACTATCTCAACTTCAAACTTGACAACTGAAACCACATTTGCTCCTGTTTGATTCCACATTTTTGTAAATAAGAGATTATTACGTGTCAATCAGAACGACACGTTTTGCTCACTTAATTATCCTGAGCCATGATTTTACATTCACTCTAAATGAACGTGTTATAGCCCTAACAAGTAATGCTAAACTCTTTTAAGTGAAAACAACCTTCAATTAAAAGGTAGTCCTTGAAGTAGTCCTGAGAAGACACCCCCCACCCCTCCCACCCCCCATTTCACTCAATGAAAGGTAGTCATCAGGATTCACAACAGGGCAGCTGAATGAGTATTGTGCACTCTGGATTAAAAGGGGCTCAGGTGGGTTGGGGGTGGCATTTGAAAAGGAATGAATAGATGCTGAATGGAGATGGGATTTACCTTGAGCAGCCGGAATTACAGGTTGTAATGTGCATGTGTCCAAGCACTAAGCAGGGGGACAAGTTGGCAGCAATGAGGAGGGAATGAGAAAGGCTGGTGGTGGCACAGCAAGGAGATTGTAACATTTTTGTTTTCTGTTTTACTTTGTCTGATTGTTTGTTTTTCTTTTTCTTCCTCCTAAATAGAGTGCAGGAGTTCATGCATTTCACATTCCCACCTGTTTCTTCCACTGATATGATGTGCAGCACTGTAAAATATAATAAGTTGATTTTAATTAAAAAATATATATATATATATGTATGCAAAGTTGTTGCCTTATAAAAAGTAATTTCTGCTTAAGTAGATTTTACTAACTTTTTTTTGTGAGTTTGCAGTACTCAAATGAACTTGAATAAATTATATTATAGTGACTTATATATGAAAATCATTACTCAGGTTGACCATGAGTGAGGAGGGCAGGCAGTGGACATGAGACCCTGCTGTGCATGGATATGTCACAGTGGTAACACAGGCTGTCTTTGCCCTGGTATAGACTGGCTGCCTGTGCTCCATGGCTTAGTCCAGCTATCAATGGCATAGACTGAATGTCAAGGACATAAATAAATAATGTCATTTTTCTCATAAAAGTCTGGATGAGAATTCCTGTGAATGTTCTGCATCAGCCTCTAATTTGAACAGACATTTTCATTTCCCCACTAAAGCTGCCCATCATGTACCAAGTGTTGAATTATGGTGAATTATTACTGTACATTATGGAAAAATGCTAGTAAGGGATGTCAGTCTACACCGTGGAGCACAGACAGCCAGTCTACACCACTGAGCACAGGTGGCTCGTGCATGCTTCACCCATGTACAACAAGGTCTCATATCCACTGTGTGCCCTCCTCGTTCATGGTTACAGGGTTTGGTTATCAACTTATTTGATAGGTTACTGCCATGACATGAGTTGTCAGAACTTAGATCTTTTCAGCTTTAACAACTTAAAATTTATGGTCAACTCTACTTGAAAATTTAGGAAACCATTTCCCTCAAAATTTCAAAGTAAAGTCAACAAAAGAAACCTGTCTTTACTAAGTTTAAGTGAGTAGACTCAACAGAGTGAGCAAACATAAGTTAAGGTAACTTTTTTTTGTTTTAAGTCAGATTCATTATTACATTTTACAGTGAGTTCACTGAAAAAACAATGTTTTTGATCCTGGGTCTTTATGCTCTGACATCAATTCTAAAATCAAACTATTGATATTTTTGATTAGTGGTGTAATACTAGAAAATTTAGTATCAATCTGATTCTAAGTAAATACAGGGCCAGTATTGCAGATATCGATAGTGACACTGATGCAGAAACCAACACAGATAACAATACAGATACTGATATTCATACTGATATGGACACTGTTGACATAGAAAAGTAACTTTTCAGTGTAATCATGAATAGACAACCACTGAAATTAGTGTTTCTATTCATTAATGAAAGTAAACAACTAATTTGTCAATCAGAAAATACTTATCAGGATTAACCATCACAGAGACATGAAATATATTTAGGAAATTAGTTATGTATTGATAATTCAAGGCAATGGCGGCAATCAACTGACACTGGGTGGTCTAATATTTGTTAAAGTCTATATATTCAACATTTATGTCTTTATGTAGTCACGTATTTCCAGTTCCAGTTCATTAATTCATAATAAGACGTTTGTAAAAGTTTGTGGTGTACATCCCAGCCAGCATGGTTTGGTGTTCAGATGTAAAATAGCGATCACACAAAGCTCCTCTCTGCCATCATGGAGCAAGCAGTGTGCGTTTGAGTGATATAATGATGAAAAGAAATATGTACAAAGTGTAACCTAATTTATTGTATCAGATTAGTTTTTTCTTTCAGCAGTGGAATAATTAGTACACACCACATTACAAAACTAGTAGACATTTTTAAAACTATAACAAATGGTTCCCTCCTCACTCATGGTAATAATAACTGCTACATAACAATTCACAAAATCATTGTGAGTACAACTTTCAAGCTGTAGCTTTGCTAAACAGCTGGGAGGGGCTGAGGTGAGTTAAATTAAGAAACAAAGTGAACAGTGACAGGAGAGGAGCGGTTTGTTCTTCTTCATTGGTCACAATTTGAAGGACATTTTCCACAGCCGGAGCTTCTTGTAGAATCATAAGCAAAAATATCCTTAGAATCCTGACCAGTAAAGATCACAATATTTCTGAAAAAAATCAAGGCTTCACAAATTGTTGTCTATGTAGCTGAAGGAATCCATTATGGCTAATACACTCATTAGTGACATGCTCATACTCATATTATCTTGCTTCAAAATACCCATTCCCTCTTGTTCATCAGTAACAGTGGGCTTCATCTGGTGTAATGGTTTGATGACTGTGCAGGTGTAAAACACACAATAGAGCTGCACAGTATGTGACAAAGTTATGATTACTGTGTTTGAACCTTTTCCAAAAGAAGCATTACAAAAGTTTGAATTGTTTGCAATGAAAAAGAAAATGATTTTCTGGAAATGAGCGATGACTTTTAGTCAGCGCGGTTACATTTTACCTCTTGGATGGAGGCCTGGATGTAATAACTATGCTTTTCACCATTTTGATGCAGTCAGATGAAGCTAAGCTTTCACTCAGCTACCCCAAGTTTAATTGGTGCCAATTTGGTGGTGAAAAAAAATGCTTTCAGAATTTATTTTGAGTCCAGGAGACGTTTGGAAAGCCTGGCTGTTCTTTAACATATGAAGAACAGAAGATAGACACAGGAACCAAGTCAATTTATATACTTTTAATTATTAGCATTGTTAGTACAGGTGTATTTTGTTATTATGGCAGTAAAAATTATAATGAACATCTCTGTTTTTTCATGATGTTGATCTGATGCGACAGAAACCCATGGATCTATGTACTGTATTGTACTGATAATCATTCTTAGGTCTTGAAGTGCAACCTCTTGTAGTCCAGCCACAGCCAAAATACAAAACAAATGATGAAAAAAGACATGAAAAACTCCAAACTGTTTTTTTTTCCATTAAAAAAAAAATCAGAAATTTTCAGTCATTGATTCATTTGTTTTATCTAATCTTATTTTATTATGTCATTTTACTCATTTAACTATTTAATTTCAACATCCAGCATTTGCTGAAATGGAAATGTTGTCATTACTAAATCAAATTAGTTGTTTGTGTTTATCAGTAGAAAGGTGCAATGCACTAATCATGTTAAGCAGAGTTAACTCAGTATATTGAGTTCTGGAAGAAGGGGAGGGGCTATAGAGACAATGTGTAGAAAGCACTGAAAAAATGAGTAGACATAATTGAACTGAACCTAATCCCTTATCAAACCTTGTAACCATGAGTGAGGAGGGCACACAGTGGACATAAGACACTGCTGTGCTAGGGGGGAATCATGCAGGTGACACAAGCTGTCTATGCCCTGGGGTGTTGGTGGCTGTCTATACTCTGGGGTGTAGACTGACGTCCCCTGCTTGCATTTCACCATAATTTACAGTCATGTACTGTAATCCATGGGCAGCCACAAATGTCAAACATGAACTGTAAAATCTTCTTGTTCAACTCAAAGCTAAAACAAAATATTCACAGGAATTATCAAGAATTTTACAGAAGAAAATACTGTTATTTATTGTTCCCTTTGACATCCAGTCTATGCCATAGTCAGCATTTCTATGGCATGGAGCATAGACAGCCTGTATTTACCAAGGCAAAGATAGCCCGTGTTACCTACGTGATTAACCCATGTACAGCAGGGTCTCATATCCACTGTGTGTCCTCCTCACTCATGGTTACAAGGTAAAATGTAATTTTTAGTTAATAATAACATGTCTATAAATTGACAGGTTGTTCTGTAAAGTTGTTTACAATTTTCCTGTATATTTTACAAAATTCCCCTGGAACCACAGCTGCCAGTTTTTTACCATAAAAACAAAAGGATTTTCTTTGCAGTGTAGAATCATGACTTGTAACAAATGATGAGTACAAATAACTAGTGCCATTGATGTGAACAAATGATTTTGAGTAAAGGCTACTAATATGAACTCATTATGACTACTGCAAAAAATGAAGGTTCTGTTTTTAAACAGCTTAACCTCTTTAGTTTCAGGTTGTGTAAAAGCTAAAGTGGTATAAGGCAACGGGTTTCCACGCAATTTTCTAGTAAAGCCAACTAATTCGGGTTAAGAGTGCAGGATGCTGCTTTGGTTTAAATATCTCCTTAATTTTTGACAAGGAGAGGTGAGTGGCACAACTCCAGGTGAAGTGTTTGCTTCAAGTTGGTCTTTACTTTACAAACATGAAGTTGAGTCTATATGGTAGATGAAAAAAGAATCACAGCTGATGGAATAAAAGAGTCTGGATGTTTGGGCTGAAAATTAGAAGACAAAGCATCTAACCAAGAGAACCAGTTGGTTATTTTTACAGATAGTCTGAAGAAAATCTTTGGATAATTGTATGTGCTTGTTTTTAAAGAAAACAAGACAAAAAAAAAGTTGTTAAATAAAAGAGAGGAAAAATAAAGAGGGGTGACAGTTCAAACTTATACTGAGTGACCTCTAAAAACAGACTATGTCTTAAACATTTCCAATTTACTTGTTTTGTGTTATTTTTCCTTCCTTTGATGGTGTTGGGGAAAAAAAAAACATTTTGTGTTGAACTGGATGAACTCTCAGTAACTTTTAAAGGACAACATTTTAAGTCCAAGCACTTCTTTGACAGAGTTAATAGGCAAAAATGAAATTATTCTTACATTTGTTTCTAAAAGTTTTTGCTTAAGTCAAAAAGTTTGCAATTCTCAGCCAAAATAATTAGATTGGTGGCACGCTTCTCAGCATCCATTCCAAGTCCAAAAACATTATAATTATAACCTGATATTATGTGAGCTACATCCTGTGTGCCTCCAATGCACACACATTTCAAGGTGTTTAATTAATAACGAGTAAAGTGTTCAGCAGCAAACTTGTTTCACTTTCATTACATGAGGTCTAGACTTACTCGTGTTTTTGGAAAGTGTCTTTGGACAGCGTTTGCTGTGATTTAGTGCTATTTAAAATAAAGGTTAATTAATGCAATGAGTTTTTTATTGCTTAAGTTTAACAATAAAAGGATTAAAGACTGGGATTGTAACCTATTGTGCTTCACATAGAACAAACATAATTCAAGAATGTCAACAACAAATCAAAAATCAGTGAACATATAATTAGCTGATTTTTTTTAACATGATGTGAACTCTTTATCAGTCAGGTTTTATGTTACATGTCTTTCAGTCTGATTGAGTTTCCTGTTTGCTTTAAATCCTCTGCCATGTTGGTGTGATCAGCCCCTGTCCATGGTCCTGAAATGTCATCAGGCCACTTCCTAAACTGCAGGTGAGGCCATAGCAGCAGAAAAAAAATAAATGTTCCATGTATTTTCAGTTTGCAATAACCAGTATTTAAAATAAATAAATAAATAATAGTGAAAAAATAATAAATGAAAAAAACAACAACATTATTTATCTATTTTTTTTCTATTTTGTTTTTGATAGTGTTTATCAATTTAATTCTCATATTTGTTTTTCTGTGTGTGTGTGTGTGTGTGGGGGGGGGG
>RPOG01004102.1:0-30492 GCA_008086565.1 Thalassoma bifasciatum | reverse complement strand
AAAAAAAAAAAAAAAAAAAACAGTTAGGCCTGTTGAGCGCCCGTTTTAACACCATGTTTGTAACATATGGAGGCACATGCCAAGCTGTAAATAAAAAAAGGACCGAAAAACCCCAACAACCCCCAAAATCAATCCAAAAAGAAACTCGGAGCTTATTGAGAGTTTTCAGATTGAGGGTAATTTGCAATTTTTCTTTTTAGGCATTGAAGCTCAAGATATGCAGGGTTTAGAGAATTACAGAAGTTATTATTATTCAAATCCTCTTTTTTTTCTTTGGAGTTGGTTTTTCATCAGTTATTGGATGTTAAAAACTGGGCTGTAAGTTACATTTTATAATGATTTCTAAACAGGATATAAGACACTTAAGGAAAGAGAGTCAAAAAGAGATCAGACTTTTGAAAGAACTTTTTTTTTTTTTGCTGTTTTGTTACCCAAGTTGACTAAAATTCTTTACTGCGCAAACTCTGGCTGCACAATGGCGGCTCCAGTAACAGGGTTGTACAACAGTAGAACTTGGAGCCACGCTGTTCAATCTGAATGCAGTCTATGTTCGACACACAGGACAACAGTGTCTATTACAACTGTTACAAGAAATGAAACAGAACAGAACATAGTCCATTTCCATTAGTCTATGAATTTAAATCTCATGGCCAAAAGTGTTGAATCATGTCCTGAGCTCTTGAAGAAGAAGGACATTGTTTAATACATCGATATCTGTCCACAGACCAACAAACATTTGATGATATTTTCATATGGCAGTCTAAGTTAAGTCGATATATTTTATTACTTCACTCCCATCCTGAGCTCCATGAAGGAAAAGTTGTAAGAGGTCAATAATGCAAGAGCAAAGAGGTTTGACTTTTTGTTTTGGGATGAAAACACAATAAGAAGAAGAGCTAGACAAGGAGAAAACTGCTCTTTCCTCCGGAGAATGGTGTTTATATCTATGGGTGAATACATAAAGTTGGTTGAGCGTGAGAAAGAAGCTCACAGTGAATGCGGCACACACTGAGCAGCTGAGACAGACCTCAGGGCTCACAGAAAGCTCAGAAATCAACAGAGGGTGGATAATCTACACACCAAGACTATTGTGGGAAAAGTGCCTTAACTCTCTGTATTAAAGTGATAGAACGGGCAGTTCTCTGTGGTCCATTTAGACGAGGAAATGGGCTTTGGTAAGGGTTGGATGGGAAACTACAGAAACAATCGGTATTCAAAATTTATGGCAAGGTAACTGTAAATACACTGTGAAGGGAAGGAGGGTAGAAGTGATATTACAGGGTTATCATATCAGCAAACACCTGCACAGGAACCATGTCAGCAATGCAATCAGCCAGAGACTATAAAACATGTCATTATGGAGTGCATGGCCTAGGAAAGAGAAAGGAAGAAGTTAAGAGAAAAACATGATAAAGCAAAGGTTGAGTTAATGTTACAAAAGATTTTTGGGACATGGGAAAAATAAAGTGATGTAGTGATATTTTTAAGGGATAGAAAGGAGTATTTTGTTTTTTAATTTATTTTCTGAATGCCTATCTTGCTCCACACTCCAGTCCAGTAGGTGGCGGTAATGCACCTTCCAGCTAGTTGCCAACTGCAATTAAACCAGAAAAGAAGAAGAAGAAGCTGCACAGGAAACATATACAGTTGTGCCCATAAGTTTACATACCCTGACATAATTTATGGTTTATTGGCAATTATTCACAGAATATGAATAATAGAACAAAAAACTTTTCTTTCACTCATGGTTAGTGGACAGGTGAAACCATTTACTAACAAACAACTCATTTTAAATCATAATTACAACAGAAACTTCCAAAATGACCCTGATCAAAAAAATGTACACTCCCCACTTCTTAATAATGTGTATTTCCCCCTTTAACATCAATAACAGCTTGACATTTTTTGTAGTCGTTGTGGAAGAGGGTCTTGGTAAAACTGGCCATTCTTCTTGGCAAAAAAACCCCTCCAGTTCCTATAAATTCTTGAGCTGTCTTTCATGAACTGCAGGTTTGAGATCTCCCCAGAGTGTCTCAATGATATTGAAGTCAGGTGACTGAGATGGCCACTCCAGAACCTCCACTTCATTCTGTTGTAGCCAATGGCAGATCGACTTGGCCTTCTGTTTTGAACCATTGTCGTGTTGGAATATCCAAGTACGTCCCATGTGCAGCTTCTAGGCTGATGAGTGTAAATTTTCTTCCAGTACTTTCCGATAATATGCTACATTTATCTCACCAGCAATTTTGAGCAAGTTTCCTGTGCTTCTGTGGCTCACACATCTCCAAAACGTCTGAAAAATGGCCTAGAGATTATACATTGATCAGAAGCATACATCTAAGGCAGGAAAGCACACACACACACACAAAAACACACTCACTTACAAATACAAATATGCAGGAAAGAGGAAGGGGTGTATTGATTTGACTAATTTCAGTGTGCTGAGTCTCGATGAAACACCTGCCCCAGACACAAGCGCAGCTGTTTGTCTTGGCAACAACATTGCAACCCTGCAACCCTCCATGACCCCAATCCATCATCCACACACACAGCCACGCGTGCACACACACACGTGCACTCACACACATGCCTCTATGCACATTCTGCCGGCGGATTCCAAAGACCTCGTGTGGTGTCAGAGGGACAGTGGGAGTTGAAGTCCCTGGAGGGTCAGGTCTTCACCTTCAATGACTTCACAGTGGGGACACACGCCAACACCAACTCAACATCACACATAGGAAGTCATATAATACATACACACTTGAAGTCAGGTAGAGGATGCATACATGTGCATGTAAACACTCACAGCAACACACTCATCCATGTTTCATATTTTCATCATATTATTCAGATGAGACGTCAAAACACACGCTTCTCTTTCAGTCCTGAATGACAATGAGGGGCGTTACCTCGTGTCGCGCTCCACTGGGAAAGCCAGGCCCCAAATTACATACATCACATGCAGTCGCGCACACACACAATAACACACACACACACAAGTAGCTTTTCGAGCTCATTTGTCTGGAGGACACTTCCTAAGTGTGCGTTTATGTCAGATTTATAGAAACACATATTCATGTGGACAGCCTGTCTAGACAAAACACCAATTTGATGCACTTTGGTTTGAAGCCATGGACAGCGGCCATTAGTCCAGAGGGAGGAGCTTCAGACGAGAACATTTCAGTGCGGCGTTATCAGTACAAATGTGTCTGGTGTCGAGCAAATGGCAAATTTGTTTTTCCTTTCCTTATTAAATTATGATCATCTTTATGTGAGCTTTGACGCTTCAATCAATAGAGCAATGTACATTTTGAAAGAATAAAAATTCAAACTTTTTACCAGTGATTTTTAACCGTTCTCTGAGGTTAGGATTGGTGTCTTGTTGGTTTTGGCACCGTGGTGAATGTTGATTGTTTAATGTAATTATCAGAATACAAAGAGAAACATCAACGTCCATTTATCTACAAACAATTTTGTGTTTATGCTAACGATATGATGATGAACCACACTGACGAGGCTGAATCATAACATGCATTCTTATTTATGCATCAAAGATACAAAGCAGATTCTTGTCAAATCAAACAAATGCAGCAGTCGATAATTATTTGGAAAATCGATGACAATTCATCATTGTCTTATTGTGCGTGTGCATATTTGTTTCTGTGTGTTTGCACTTGCACAGCAGAGGGAACACTTTACCCCACTTTACAGGACGAGGCACTGACTCACAGAGGAGAAACCAGAGAGATTTTTTGGCCACAGTGCATTTATCTCTATTACCTCCAGCAACACTCAGCATCTAAATTCCATTGATGACGGCCCAGGGATTTTATACCAGTTATCTGCATCATCCCCTCATATCAAATGCTTAACGCTCCCCTCTCAAAGTTAGTTACGTTTTCACTGGAAGAAACAGAATGGATAAGATGGTCTGCTAAACTTCTCTCAAGAAAGTGCAAAAAAGAAACTCCTATTTTAGTCTACAATCCTACAATTGTAAGGTGCATTCAGATTTTTCACCACCCCTCATTCTATACAAAACATACACTCACACTGTAAGATTATTAGAAAGCTTTGACATTGTGGCTTTGAATTTCTTTGATTTATTCCCAAAAAAACTACTATGGTGAATGATATGAGAATGTAGGTTACAGGCACATGAATGTTGAAGCTGGTGTCAACGTACTCATCTTTTGTAAATGTATAAAATGTTTAGAAAAGGAGCTTTATATTTATTACAACCAATGCCAACACGACCACCTTTATCTCTAGAGCGTGTCTTGTAAAAGATAAATAAAAGGTATCTTAACCTCCTCCTGTGTTAGCTTTCTGCTACCTTCCCCGGTGTTAGCGGGTCGGTTTCGATCCGCGTCTTAAATAAGCTTTAAAATACACTAAAAACAAAACATTTGATCAAGTTTTTTTTGTTATCTCTTGGTTACCTTGTAAGGCTTCCTTATCCATGAAAATATTGGGTTTCATATTTTTGGTGTGGGTTTCAGGGCCCAATTTTTAGCAACACCTCTTGATTTCAATAAAAAGCAGAAAAAATAACCTGAACAGAATCCTATAAATAAACCAAAGGTTGTTGTGTTACCTGACTATTATTGAGGGGTATAGAGCACATTTCTTTTTTTTTTTTTTTAAAGATATTTTTTGGGCTTTTCTGCCTTTAATCAGATAGGGGAGGAAAGTGGATAGAGCAGGAAATGGGGTGAGAGAGTGGGGAGTGACATGCGGGAAACAGGCCACAGGCGGGAATCGAACCCAGGCCACCCGCTCGAGGGCAAGCCTCATGGTGCGCGGCCATATCCACTTGGCCATCTGCGCCCCTAGAGCACATTTCTGAAATGAATTTTCTTTCTTTATTTTTTCATTTTAAAATTAGCAACTATAGTACCATCTATGGTGTTAGGGTCAGTTTTGACCCATACATTTATTTCTTAAAAAAATGCAAAAATATATATTTTGCCAGCAATAGAACTTCAATATAAACACGTAGAAACACAGAACAGGTCATAAAACAAAATATTGATTTGTGAGCGTGCTTGTTTTTAGATGCATTGTGTGGCAAAAAGTTACACTTTTTGTGTGTTCTTTGCAGAGATACTTTTTGCATTGGAAACACAAATGAGTGTCCCCTGAAGCTCACATGATTGGGAGAGGAGGTGTCTGTCATTGTGATGGCTGTGCACTTATGATTTCAATTTTGGCTCTAAAAGTTGGTTTATAATCTTATTTTTATAACCGGGTCAAAACCGACCCTAACACTACTAGCAACAAAATTTCAATCAGGGCATTTTATAATGTTGAGATTTATTTTTTAAATAATTTTGTTGGAATCAACGTTCCTGACAAAGTCAAGAAGCTTTGATGCAGGAAACCAATTCTAAGTGATTCTTTTATGCATTTAAAAACTGAAACGGGTCAGAGGCGACCCTAACACAAAAGGAAGGTTAAATGACAGTTTATTGGGTATGTAATGTAATGATGGCCAATAACGCCCATAAAAGTATAACAGAACTGTGCATCAAGTAGCTCCTGTTTGACCCCCCCCCCCCACACACACACACACACACACACACATACACACACACACACACACACACAGCAGTGTCAAAACTTTAACTTCAGGGAAGACTAAGACTCCCCCAGTGAGCAACAGTGTATTATGAACTTTTGAAGGATTTGAACTAAAACACAGTTTTTTTGTCCATGCAATACTCAGGGGGTACAGAGTGGGTACAGCCAGGACACAACAAACAAACAAACAATTATATCACATCTTGTAACTCTCAAGATGGGAGCCCAAGGCATTTTTCTCTCTTTTGTCATCAAGAGTAAAACAATTGTGCAGGACCTCATGGCGTCTAACCACAAGTTTAAATCCTGTTGTTGTTGCCTACTAATTCTGTGTCCTCTCAGCCTGCCCAGATAAGTTTGTAGACACTAGATATCATTACAACCTCTGTTTGAACCACGTTTGTTTTCTTCAAGTGTCACGTCCACTAGAAAATGTGGTGTAAGGTGTCAAGCTCCAAACAAGAAGCAGCTCCTTTTGTAGTTATTAGAGTGTAAAGTTCAGTGCTTGGAGCAGCAAAGTCTTTTAATTAATGTATTTGTTCATACACTATAGAATATAATAAGTTGACTGTACTTAAAAAATATGCAAAGTAGTTTTCTTAAAAAAATGTAGTATATGTTAACTTAGATAAAGTAGATTTGATTCACTTAATTTTTTGTGAGTTTCCAGTACTCAAATGAAATAAAAACATTAAATTATGATAACTTCTAGGTGCAAAATCATTACTCAGGTTGATCATGAGTGAGGAGGGCAGGCAGTGGACATGTATATATAACATAGGTGACACAGGCTGTCTTTGCCCTGGTATAGACTCTGGTATAGACTGGCTGTCTATGCTCCATGGCTTAGTCCAGCTGTCAACGGCATAGACTGGATGTCAAGAAAACCATTGAATTGTATTTTCATCTGTAGAGCTCTAGATGAAAATTACTATGAATGTTTTACATTAGCCTCTTATTCAAGCATGCATTTGCTAAGTGTTAAATTGACCTCTAATTTATGCTCCACAGAGCATAGGTGGCCAGTCTACGCCATGGAGAGAAGACAGTCAGTCTGTGCCACAAAGCAAAGACAGCTTGTGCCACCTGCGTAAGTCACCCATGTACAGCAGGGTCTCATGTCCACTGTGTGCCCTCCTCACTCGCAGTTATAAGGTTTGATAAGGAATTAAGTCTCTTCTTCTTATTCTTCTTTAAGTGCTGGTGGTGTTTAGACTGTGTTGGCTACTTATTGTTGCAAGCAAGATTAACTCCATATCAAGTTATCTCAGCTAAAAAAGCTGAGTATTTTGCGTTTTAATGCAAATAACTCTAACTACTTAAATGCAATTAAGAAGTGCATATTGTGGATAACCTAGTAAAGTTAACCTAGGAATGTAATTTTACAGTGTAGTTTTGAAAGGAGAGTAAAATTAAAACAGTGGGTGCTCCACCAATCAGAAATATTCTGCTTACCAGGCACCACCCAACATAGTTCCTGGACCTCTGGATAGTTCTACCCAGAGACAGATGACTCGCTTCAGAGCTAAATACAAATACTAGTGGCAACAATGGTGTAATTCCTTCATAATATCTGTATCTGCCACGACTGCTTTGATCCAAATAGCTCCTGTCACTTGAGAACAGTGCTAGACCCATATAAGACTGACACACATCAGAGCAAAGAGGTCAGTGGATCCCATGTGTGATGATACTGCAAAGAAACCATAAAGAGAGAGAAGAATGTCATTGTCCTTTAGAGATAAACTGCACTGTCTGCTGTAATCATTGTGCCAGGTGGTGTTTTGACATCCAGGTTTCCACTGCCAACAAAGTTCAGAGTCTGTAAGCCGTAGTGGAAGTTGCTCTTTATCTCCAGCAGGCAGTTGGTGACCTCCGGCCCATGGCACCCGCCGAAAGCACAGCAGGGCCCTTCGCTGACCCTCCCTCCCAATGGGCAAGCTGCTACTGGTAGTTTCTCGGCCAAGAGAAAATGCTATCACACATGGGGAGGATATTTAGAAGAGACAGGTTAAGATGAGGACAAGGAAGAAAAAGCTGTTAAGTAGAGACACTGCTCTTCATGGCATAACATGGTGTAATCTATGTAAAATAGCTGCAGGTGGATCAAAGAGATGCAGTCACGCTAGAGAAAGCAGGGCGGAAAGGATGTGAAAAGAATAAATGCATACATAGAAGTAGGGAGCATATGTGTTGTGTATGTGTGTGTGATAAGACCTGAGAAAATACTGTCAGTCTCTCTGAGAAGAAATATATTCAAGGTCACATCCAGTGGATTTGTAAAAGAAGAGTTCTGCATTCAAGGATATCTGCAGCCACAGGTCCACAGGGAGGCATGTTCAACAAAAGCAGAGATAGCTAGAAGATGGGAGCTGTAACAACTGAATGGGAATTAGAATAGAGGAGAAAGCAAGCAGAGGGTTACGTAACCATATTGTTCTGTACAAGGGAAGTACTTAAATTATCTTTTCACTGTTATTTTGAATAATACTTTTTCCTCTTAATAACACACAGTTAGATACAGGGAGCTGATGGCAGTCACTCATCTCAACACTTGCCCAGTTCTCTCCTTTTCCTGGCCTGTAAACCTGAATAACAAGTCATTTTGACTGTTAGTAACAGGAGGCAAACACACAAGATTTCCATTTCCAATTGAAATGGATAGGAAAATAAATGACAGGTATATCTTTGTTTTGAAGTGCACGCTGGGTAGTTGGGTGAAATGATTAGGGGTGGGTACTGATACAATTTTATTAAGTGCATTTCCATTACCCTTGGATATGCGCAAAAGGTAAATAGCGCTATAAAACACTGGTAATGGAAACACCTGAATTTCGAAAAAAACACTAAAATATCGCTAAAAAGTTTTTATGCTTTCATCAGGTGGTTTTTTAGACATTTCCACAATCAAATATATCGCAAAAGCACAATGGAAACACTTTTTCACAATTATACGACACAGGACTAGACGTACCTGGTCACATGATCACTTCTCTGTGAGTAAACATGGCGCGCTACGTTTGGACAGAGGAGGAGACTTTTCTCACATTTATTTTCGAGAAAAACATAATGGCCATACTAGACAGCAAACAACAGAGGAATGCAGAGTGTTAGAGCGAGGTAGTGACTTCACTACACCTACACGCAACAGGTTTTGAGGACAGGATTCTCACAGGATGATATTTGACGAGGGTTACGGCGCTCCTGCCTTGAACAACCGTCAATGGAAACACGTTCAAAGCGCCAATATACTTTGTCGAAATTCTAGGAATATCGCTTTTATTTCGCAAAAAACTGTAATGAAAACCCAGCTGATTGATACCAACGCTCTTATCAGTTTTGCTCATTGATCCAATTCTTTATCGATTCCTTCACCGATTCCTCCTGAGAATTGTTTGTGTACTAAAATGAGGCTTTTAAGTGTCAACAATTTTATTTTTTTAGTTTTTAAGAAAATACAAATGAAGTCCGTCACTGGATGTAGATATCTCTTTGATAAATAAAGCTAAGTAAAAATGACAAAGCAGGTGATGTTGATAATGTTGTTATATATTATTGACTTGTATGACACCGAGCCAAGCTTTGAGTTGTTAGGAACTGTGAGCTTGCCGTAGTTCTAGTAAAGTCAGCCATGGGCTTGCACTTCCAGTTTGGGAAACATTCAACTGTCAGTATTTTAACAATTTTGAGTTTTAAGTATTGTTCACAGAAAATAATTACATTGAAATGCTGGGCAGTAGCATTTGCTCAGTTCAGCGCTGCTCCAATGAAGCAATGGAGATGTTAAGGTAAGAGTTGTGGCTTAGCATTTTAACATCCAGCAGTTGATGCAAGACAGTGCATAATGTTAAGATGGGGCTCAGCATTTCAGCATTGAGCTTTTCCTACAAGGAAATACATGAGTGTTGAAATGTGGTGCTGAGCATTTCAACATTCAGCATTTGTTGGCAGGAAATGACCCCCCACTCTCTAATTGTGGTATGTTTCAGTGATTAAAGTCAAAATTCTGTTTTAAAACCAGAGTAATATCGGTGTATGCTAACTACAAGCATATAAAATGCAATTTCCCATACACAATAGCATCAAACTAGCTAAGAGATGTGTAACGTTGAGTGTATTAAATATGAATCTCTTGTAAGAGAGTGATGTACATTTCTTTGTGTGTTCAGTTTTACAGCTTTTTGAGTAAAACTTCAAGCAGAAAACCTGAATCAGAGTTTTCTTGGGAAGCTGTCATTTATCTGCCAAGCTAAGCTAGCTGGGGCAAAATAGTCGATGGAAGGTTTTGCCGCTCAAGCGTAATGTAAAGAATAGATAAGGGAATCATTGAGAACAAAGGCCAAAGGTGTCCATGGAATCAACCATTTCTTATTGATTCTTAACAAGAACCATTTCTTAACTACCATCCCTGGAAATAATTGCTATTTTTATCATTCAAAAAATGTTTCAATCTATGATCATTAACTCATTTTATGCCATTGACTTCTATAAATGTCAATTTATTGTCAACTGTTCACAGCCATCGACATCTATTAGCATCAATCATGTTTTCTAACAGAAAAGGGATGAGTCAGGCACAGCTTTTCCATCAATATCAGGCTTTTAAACTGGTGTACTGACAAACTGAGCCCTGTAGACAACAGCAGTGCTCTCTTTGGATGAGAGATCAGCAAAGATTATGAGAAGAGATGACAGAGGGACAATGGCAGAAGTCCCAAAAGTTTAGGCAGTCGTGATCGTGGGGAAAGATGATAGAGGATTTAAGGTTCAGAGACGTACACTAAGAACTAAATAGAGCTTTCTTTCTCAGTTTTCGGTCAAAAGTAGGTGTTTTTGGTGAAACCAACCTGTGTTCTATAGCGGATAACTAAATGGAAAAAAGGCGGAAACAAACTTTTCTGGACCAAAGAATTCTACAATATTCTGTGGGTCTTCAAAGATGAATCAAAATGCTGGGAAAGGCTGCCAGTGTTGTACTCTCTACTCTGAAAACAACTGGCAGTCAATAACTTTAAACTGTTTGATGTTCCTACCCAAAATGCATTGCTCAATGATGGCAGCCTAAATGATAATCTGTATTTCAAAGTTTCTCAAATTGTTTAAACTTATTATGTCTATATAATATTCATAAAGTATGGTGGTGTTTATTAAAACATGTCTTAAGATGCATAGCAACATCACTTATTAGTATGTGGTATTGAAGGATAAAAATAACCTCTCACCACTATGTGAAAAGACTGACATTTTGTGTCTTATATAAATGAATGTTGAGCCTGTGGGAACTGTTTTGTCTCATCTATGGGTCTAATTTGATGCAGAGACTAAAGCAGACTGCCACGCTGCTTTTAAAAGTCACTGTATTTAATTGGCTCATTTTTTTTGTTGGAGGTTTACTCTCTGAATTGTGTTTCACACAATGATTCATCAGGGTCTCCAACCTGCAATTTCAGGCAGCTATACTCCTCTCACTCTGACGATGCAAATATAAAAGAAGTGGTGTGACATTAAGTGATTCTTTATAAATTGGATAATAAATTTATTCTGATGTTTCATGGAGCTACATTTCTATTATTACTTCACACTCCCTCTTGTTTTTGACCTAAAAATATTAATGAACAGTGCAAACTGACACCCTTTGCTATTTATTCATACCATATTAACATCTTTTGAAAAAGCAGCACAACCGCACAGAGCCACAGCACGACACAAGCCACATGATGTCAATAGTATCATCCCAACATACAGCGATCTGAAGGTTCAGTGTCTTGCTCAAGGATACTCAGCTGCAGTTACTAGGGAGAGATAATGACTCCACAGCTGAGCCACAAGATGTAAATAATCACTAAAAAAGTTCAAAAGATGCACAGACTGAAGTTGATAAACCCTTTAACAGTGAGTGAGGAAGGCACACAGTGGACATCAAGAGTTCGACAGAAGAAAACATTTGTTGATGTCCTTGGCATCCAGTCTACACCATAGAAAGCTGGACTAAGCCATGGAGCATACACAGCCAGTCAATACCTGGTCAAAGACAGCCTGTGTCACCTATGTGATATATCCATGTACAGCAGGGTCTCATATCCACTGCCTGCCCTCCTCACTCATGGTCAATCTGAGGAATGATTTTACATCTATAAGTTACTATAATATAATATATTTAAGTTCATTTGAGTACTGTAAACTCACAAAAAAACATTAATCAAATCTACTTTATCTAAGTTAACATTAATTACTTTGACAAAAACTTTGCACATTTTTTGAAGTAAAGTCAATTTATTACATTTTACAGTGTGGCCATCATCACTCTCAGCCTCAACCTCCACAGGGTCAAGAGGCGTTTGTGCACAGTGTTAGCTCCAATAACCATGTTTCTGAGAACAGCATGATGCTACTCAGCCCACTGGTATTTACTGGTTGTGGGTTAGAGCCCCCAGCTCCTTCATCTATTTGGAGACATTTCTTATTTTCCCTATAACAATAGATGGGAATATAGATCAATATTGTTTCTTCTTAGCTCAAGCAGCAGTACCAGCATTTTGTCCTTGCCTCCTTCACGTCAGATACCAGGGAACATTGGGCCTAGCACTGGTTAGCGTTCAGTATCTAACACAGGAGTACTTCCACCAAGACTTTGACCAGTTTGGTGTCTATGACCAACAAATGGGACATAAAGTAAGTAATTACAGGCTCTGAATGCAACAAGAACTAGAAACATTATTGAAAAAGAAGACCCTTCCAGCAATGAAAAAAGCGTGGCTTGCTTGAAGTGAACTTTCCTGATTATGACTTTTTATTCATAACTGTTTTTATTGGTCTGTGTCTGTTTTTTAGTCTTTCTCATTGTGGTTATCTTCAGTAACATTAGAGACGTATCTCTTTTCTTTGTGTTTTTTTTTTTTTTTACCCCCTTTTACCCCATCAATTTAAAAACCCTTAAATCCTATGATCTAGTTGAATTTAAAATTGCACAAATAATGTATAAAGCATACAATAATTTACTCTGCAGCAGTACTCAGAGGCTGTTCGAAACCTGAGAGAGTCGGTATGATTTGAGGGGACAAGGTGTTTTCAAAATAATGAAAACAAGAACTAATATCAAGCAGAGGTGTGTTTCGGTTAAAAGTGTAAACTTATGGAATAGTTCTGACAGTGAATCAAAAATATGTAATTCACTTTCTTCATTTAAAAACACGTTTAAAACCAAAGTAATAAGAAAATATGTAAATCAAATGTGAAGAAAACAACAACAAAATATTGGAACTTGGGTTGTGTTTGGTTGTAATATTGCTGAGGATTTCATTGGATTATTTTTACTACTATAATATGTTTTGAAAATGTAAATCTTTTCTCCATTAAGAAAACTTATGGTGTTACTCAGACCATGTAATTAAGTTGATTAAGTTTATTTCTGCATTTTTTTAATTTTAATTTAATTTAATTTTTTGCAAAACGGGTAGGCAAAATAAGCATAAGCTTCAGCCTACACCCTTTGGATTAGCTTCAACCATTATGTGATATTTGGATCTATGATATATTTTTTGTGCGTGGTCTTTAAATGCTAATCGAATAAACTGAATTGAAATTAATTGAATTGAATTGAATTGAAAATTCCCTGCTGCGTGAACGTACCCTGACCTTACCCTAAATTCATACAAGGTAGTAGCCAAGAAACACTCCAAGTGAAGGAAAGCATTCAGACATGCAGCTTAACCAAGTAATTTTAGGAAGTTTACAAGACCTGTGTTTGAGTGTGGAGACAAGAACCAATGCAGGAGAATCAATGGCCCCATAGCAACGCTGTGGATGATGACAAGTGAAGAGGAGAAAAATGACCCAGACAGTAGGTTCCCTCAAGAAGGATGAACATAGCAAGAGTCTGTATGACCAAATCTATGGATATGGGTAAACTGAGGAGGAGATAAAAAAGACACATCATGATTCAGTCAGTGTTTCAGATATTCTCAGGGATAAAGAAGAAGTGGCTGGAGCAGCATGAAAACATGAGATGAAGTAGATGGCATTGAACAGCATGAATTTTACAGTTAAAAATGTGAACTTAAATTCTCTGCATGCAGTTGTGAGTGTGTGTGTGTGTGTGTGTGTGTGTGTGTGTGTGTCTGTGAGTGTGTGCATGTGTGTGGTCCAAGCTCCTCATGTGTGAGAGAGCAATTCACTCCAAGCAACTCTGTGAACCTTGAAACTGAGGAATCAACCAGAACAAAAAACGAGCTGTTTGGTCCAGGGCTACCCTTTGGAGAACACCTGATGCAAGAAAAAAAAAAAAAAGTTGAGATAGAACCAAAATTTAGAGGAGGGAAAAAAAAGAGTGAGCGCACAAATATAGAAAGAAGTTCAATGTCACACTGGTTAGACATACCCAGAAAGAGTGAAAAGAAATAAGACTGTGTGAGCTTCTTTTTGGTCCGGTAAAGGATAAATGTTAGATGATCCCTCAGTATTCTAAGAGGAATAAAGGTCAGACAATAATCCGTCACTGACAGAACTGCACCTGATGAAGGTGTACAGCAGTGCCCTGTCTTGTCTGAGATTGTTTTTCACAATTCATTTGCTTTTTCCTTGGAGGGAGGAAATCCTGAAGATGCAAAAAATTGAAAATCGCTCCATATAATGAAATCAAGAGCTGAAAGTGGCAAAGGTGGAAATCAGATGGAGCTAAGTTGAAACCAGGTGAACTTGTACAGACCATTGACTGTATATAGAATGGACAGCGTGGCTCTGCCTGTCACCGTTCTACGATTTTGAAGCCAAAAAAAACCTGTTTCTCTAGCCGCCATTGTGTAGTCAGAGTTTGCGCAGTAGAGAATTTCCGGTGGAGCCAAGTAAAAAAGAGAAATAAAAATATTTATTTCTTCTTCTTCAGAAGGTTTAGTCTCCTTTTGGCTCTCTTTCTTGAAGTTTCTTATATCCCCGATAAAAACTACTCACGAACGGCAGCTGTCAGCTATCGTAAAACGAAACTTATATCGCGGTTTTTAACGTCCAATAACTAATGAGAAACTAACTTCTCAGAAAAAAAACACCTGAACACCGTGCAGCCAGATGACATCGTCATACTACCTTAGTGTAAAGATGAGAGAAACGTTTCTACGAGGTATCGTAATTTTTTTAAGTTTTCCCGGCTCATATCTGGAATACATGGGGAGGCGGGGCTTATGACGTATACTGCAGCCAGACACCAGGGGGCAGGGCTTATGACCTATACTGCAACCAGACACCAGGGGGCGGGGCATCTGCTGGAGGTTTCAGTTTGAGCTGAACGTCATTACATCCACTCATTATACAGTCTATGGTACAGACTCATGGTGCTCCCACTTCTCAAATACAAAACATGGTGTTACAGGCCAAGAGTAAACAGCAGAACCATAACATACATGTTTCTGTTCATTTCTGATAAGTGATCATGATTTTCTGCTTGTGAAGATAAATCAGTGGCATTTCTCACTGGAGAAGTGCTGACCACACGCTAATGCAGTCACACAATATCCTGAGACTTGAAAAGTGTCATAACATTTATAGGTTTTATTTTCCTCATATTTCAAATATAGATAAAAGGAAACAGCTGGATGTCCAAAAAAAACAAAAACAGATGCAAATTTTTAAACAGCTCCATATTCAAATGTAATTAAAGTCCCCAAATCAGCCTGAAAGCTGCTCAAAACTCTATAGAATTTTTTTTTTTAAATAAATAAATAAATAAAAAGACGTGGCCAGGCAGCGCTTTTCCATCAATATCAGGCTTTTAAACTGGTGTACTGACAAACTAAGCCCTGTAGACAACGGCAGTGCTCTCTTTGGATGAGAGATCAGCAAAGATTATGAGAAGAGATGACAGAGGGACAATGGCAGAAGTCCCAAAAGTTTAGGCAGTCGTGATCGTGGGGAAAGATGATGGAGGATTTAAGGTTCAGAGACGTAATAAGAAGACATGGCTCAAAATCTTTTCACAATCATCACAAGATCTGCTGAAATTATAAGGTTACTCGACCCATATGACCCATATGTTCCAGCCCCTGGGACCCTGAAAGACAAAGCGTTTAAGATGGATTAGTAAATGGATCTTTTTAAGGCATTTGTACTCGATAAGGATATTAAAGTAGAGTAAACTAAACTAGGTGGATAACTTAGGATACTTAGCTATATCTACTTGGGTATGAATACATTCTTCTAAGATTTTTAATAGGTTTTTATTATACCTAATTCTTTGATTAAGTTCTCATGTTTTCATATTTCATTACTTAGTTGTTTAAAGCCCCCACTTTCCAAGATTTTTGTAAGATTTTTTAACTAATCTGGGTTTACAGTGTACTTGTTAAACATTGTATGTATTTATAAATTTCACTCATTTAATTAAAGGGACAGTGCATTTTCATGAAAATTTTAGCACGTCATCTGAGTACATATGTCAGATTTAGCCATAAGATCAATACCAAGTTTTTATGACTGTATCAGATTAGTCGGATAGTTATATGAAATAGAGCAAAAAAAATAATTAACTTCCTGTATTTATGTTCCTGTAACTTCTCTTCTTTTACAAAGAGAATTGAAGTCAGAGAGAAAATCTGTAGGGACAAAAACCAATTACATTTAAGCTTAAGAAGTTCCATTTATGAGCAGGAGGTTTGTTAAGAAAGACATGATTTCTATTTAAAGCTGAAATCCAACTTTTCTTGTGTCCCCATAGATTATACGTTTCAGGGTTCACAATCAGATACACTCTGGACAAAGGATAAATAATTAATAAATAACCCAATAATGACGCATGTTACCCCAAAAGTGGTCTGTGCGCTTCTTGACTGTACACAGTTGTTGCATGGCATGAAATTAAAAAACAATAAGTTACAAGGGTGTTACCAAAATAGGAAGTGGAAAAAAAGAAAAAGAATTTAAAAGCTAATTAGTTGTAAAGTGCTATTCCTGGAGTTGTATCACAAATAAGATCGCCTCGACTTGTCTGATCCAACATTCATAAACCTATATCACACAAATAAACATGCACACAATCCAATCAGGCAGAAATACATGTATATATACACACACCCACTCATGTAGAAATAGACACAGACACACGCACATCCACACAGAGCAACAAATACAGATGAGTGACTATAAATTTGATGCGTTGCACGTCATCGTTTAAGAAGGCTTTAAATGAGGGGTACGTGGGATATTTCCTGGTATGTTGTTCCAAATCTCACCCACCTCAAAAGAAAACACGCACTGACTAAGAATAGTACATCTATAATGTATTATACTGCCTCTTCTTGTAGAGGCTACACTGCAGAAACTGAAATGTAAGCAAGTCATTATGTCTTATTTTTAGTAACATTTGTCTTACTATTCTTGATTTGAGCCACATTTACTAGACAAGGTCATAAAAATGTCTCATTTCAAGTTTTTTAAAGACAAAAATGAGGCATCAATTGCTTGTGACAAGTAAAAAAAATCTGCCAATGGGATAAGATAAAAGATTCTTGTTTTAAGACATCTTTCTAATTTCAAGAAACTTCCTGGGCGAATTCATCTTATCCCATTGGCAGATTTTTTTGACTTGTTACAAGCAATTTACACCTCATTTTTTGTCTTTCAAAAACTTGAAATAAGACATTTTTATGACCTGGTCTGGTGAATGTGGCTCAAATTAAGAACAATAAGATCATTTTTACTACAAATAAGACATAATGACTTGCTTAGATTTCCATTTTTGCAGTGTATGGTCATGATTTCATACATATATGTATATATATATATATATATATATATATATATATATATATATATATATATATATATATACTGTATATGTGTGTGTGTGTCCCAGAGGCAACCAGCTTTTAAGTTTCATTTTGAATGTTTGTGTTGAATGACTCAGCATTTTTGCCCCTCTATTTTTGTTTAAAGATATTTTGGGGTCTTTATGAATCTTACACTTTCAATCAGGCAGAAATAAACTATGTTCACTTGAAGTTCACCCACACTGCAAAAACTGAAAACCATACTGCTTTTTAATTCTTAACATGAGTCAAATTCATTTGACCAGTCCAGAAAGATGTCCTATTTTCACTTATTTAAAGAAAAAAAAACAATGTCTCAATAGCTTGAAACAAGTCAGGATAATTTGCTCATCAAGTTACTTTAAATGTGAATAATGTCTTAATACAAACAACTTTTTCCCTACTCCGCTGGCAGATTTTATGTGACTTGTTTCAAGCAATTCAGATGTTATTTTTGTCTTTGAATATCTTGAAATAAGACATTTTTCTGGACTGGTCAGTTGAATACGGAGCCCCTACAGGGACAAGAAAAGGTAAAAAAAAAAAAATCATAATTTCACGTGCGCAGTTAAAACTTTCACGTGCTCACCTGAAACTTTTACGTGCTCACCTGAAACTTTCACGTGCTCACCTGAAACTTTTACGTGCTCACCTGAAACTTTCACGCACTCACCTGAAACTTTTACGTGCTCACCTGAAACTTTCACGTGCTCACCTGAAACTTTTACGTGCTCACCTGAAACCATGGTGTGCACCAGAAATGCTTCAGATGCACACCTGACAGCTTTCGTCTCCACAAAATGACAGTACAAGAGTTATTGTGTGCGTATTATCACCTGGGACTTTATTATAAGGACATTGCTGCCTTGCTTGCAAGTCGTCATGGTGATGTTGTGTCCGAGAGAAACCTGAAGAGAATTGTGAAGTCTTATGGTCTGTTTCAATGTAAAGGATTCACCGCTTTGGATCGTGTGTTTGATTTCATAGAGGGACAGTTTCAAACATCTGGCCAGTTCTGTGGCTACTGTTGGATGTACACACAATGTCACTTAAAACTTTTAGGTGAGCATGTGAAAGTTTCAGGTGAGCACTTTAAAATTTCAAGTGCGCACGTGAAATAATATATATATATATATTTTACCTTATCTTGTCCCTTTAGGGGCTCCGTAGTTGAATGTGGCACATATTAAGAATAAAAAGACAGTTTTTACTTAAACCAAGACATGAACACTGGATTAGATTTCAGTTTTTGCAGTGCAAAATATGAAAAAAAGTTCATGAACAATCACTTTTGAACTCATTCAGGGACAACACTGCAGTTCAGATGATACAAATTTAGCTGATACAACACATTTTGGAAAAAAATAATGAAGTAGAAAACAACTAAAACAACCCTGCCTGAAACTTTTAAATGTAATATTAGTTAAGTTTTTCCAAAATGATCTGGCGAGAACGGCTGAACTCAAGTATCACAATATCAAATGTTGACTGATAAATAATCCAGCATCAGCACAGCAAGAAGGAACCAGACAACTTTAGTGACTCTGATATAAATATGAAAATCAATAAATAATTTCAGATGCTGGTTTGTGTTTTTGTTAAGCAGTGTTGTACAATTGATGTGAAAAGACTGGAGACTTTGAGGTGGATGTAGAAAATGACAGAAACGGTTGTTAACACGGTTTTCGACGGTAATCCATCCCTTCACTAAATCTGCACAGATGCTCTGGCACATATGTGAGCTGCACATACATCATTTAAAGATGAAAACATGAAAGATTGGCTCGCACAGTCATTTCAACAGCACGGAGTGTGTGTAGTGTAAGAAAATGAAAATATGCAGGGGTAGAAATGAAACAAGAAGAAGGAGAGCAGGTCCACATCTGTGACCATCCATCCTTAAATGCAGATGAAAGGAAGTCGTTTGAAGCTGATCTGCTGCTATTTCTCCAATGACTCAGATTAAACACTGATGCCTGTGCCTAGCAGCACATTCATCACTTCAATGATACTTTTAGTGGCCGTTCCCCTGCTCGAGCGGAAATTAACAGCACTCTGGTGCCCTGAGCCTGCGTGAAAACCTGCTCGCTCACTCACACACATACACAAGCTGGAATAAATGTTCAACTCTGCTCCCATGGAAAGACGTGCAGGTGTTCAGGGAATGCAAATTTGAATCACGGTAGCTACAACTTTTTTCTACTTTGAATGTTCTATAACGTAATGCTGCTTTAAAGCCTTGGCCTCTTTAAACACAACAGATGTGTTCACCAGAGGAGTTCCACGTTCTTCAGTTAGAGCATTAAAACATGATAGAGCGGGGGCGCAGATGGCCTAGTGGATATGGCCGCGCACCATGAGGTTTGCCCTCGAGCGGGTGGCCCGGGTTCGATTCCTGCCTGTGGCCTGTTTCCCGCACGTCATTCCCCATTCTCTCCCCCTTTCCTGCTCTATCTACTGTCCTCCTCTATCCAATTAAAGGCAGAAAAGCCCAAAAAATATCCTTAAAAAAAACATGATAGAGCAACATAGAGTCAATTACAAGGTGAACTACACTGTAAAAAAAAAAAAAATCATTAAACAATACAGCAGAATATGTCAAAAAGCATTAAGGACCATGAAACTTAACTTTTACCGTATCAAACACATTGAATGTGGGACTGAAGAAAACTTTGACCTTTACTGTAAAAAGAAAATGTTGCAATGATAACAATATAATGTGAAAACAAACAAATAGACATTCACTTTAGAGGGAAATATAACATTAAAAATGTCCTAAAACCTTAGATTTTTACAGTATTCTTTGGGGAAAAACTGCAATCATCATGCTAATTCATCAAAAAATAGATGTTGATCTTAACCATTTAAAAGGGTTTTTTTGTTAAAAATGATAATTTTAAAATGGGAAATTAACAGGTTGTTCTGTTCAGTTTTATATAATTTCACTGAATATTTTACAAAATTTTACCCTGATGTGACAAAACCTCTTAAAAGATACAAAAGCATGCAAAAAAGTTCTTTTGTTTGTACTAAAAGTAAGAACAAAAAAAGCTAGAGAATCTCTGGGAAAACAGGATACAAACAAAAACCTCGGCTTGTGCTGGATAACTAGGAATCTAAAGGTGGACAAAACAATCGAGAATCTATTGGCCCTTCAGAGATACCAGACACAGGCCCTGAAGTCTCCTTATCAAGTTGTGGGGTTTAATTACAGCAGCATCTTTGGGACAAACTTCCCCTCAGTCTGGCGGAAACAGGAGTTGCGTGTTGCCATGATTCATGGCGGCGTCTTGCGGGAGTGAGAAGCTGCTGTGCACCTGCGAATCATGCACTGACAGGTGTGCACTTCTGTTTTTTACTTCTGTGCTTAATAAAGTTATATTAGTTTAAACTGATAAATTATCAGTTAATGTACAACTCAATGTTGATTGTAGTTTCATCATTATGTCATAAAACAAGTTGTCTAAAATTATGATAATTATTTTACTTTGAATACAATGCAGTATCTTCAGATGTCACAGCAGCAATAAGCTTTTTTTTTGCTTTGCAACTTAAGTTTGAGTTAAAATTTCACAAATACATCAAAAAGAATATTAAATGGGATAAATTCCCATCAAATTAACAAAAAAAAAAAAAAATTCTACATGACTTTGATCAGCCTTTATCACGGAAATGCTGAAATTAACCAAATTAATGTGTCTAAGTTTATTAAATTACTGTTATTTTTTATCCTGAGAGCAGAGCAAACACAGCCCCATTCTGCAGAACGATCCATAAACCTGTCTGAGGCATACGTAGATGATCAGGATGGATGCATCAGACACAATTAGTGAGGCACATGTTCAGTGAGTCAGCAACAGAGCAGACTCACTGGTGGAGGGTTTGATCGCCCACTACCAATACCTGCTGATCAGTTTGGGGAGTGTATTCACTGTAAACTATAATAAGTTGACTTTATTTTTAAAAAATATGCAAATTCGCTGCCTTAAAAAAAGTAATTTCTGTTAACTCAGATAAAGTAGATTTGATTAACTTATTTTTGTGAGTTTGCAGTACTCAAATGAACTTAAATAAATTCTATCAGAGTAACTTATGAAAAATCATTCCTCAGGTTGACCATGAGTGAGGAGGGCAGGGAGTGGACATGAGACCCTGCTGTACATGGATATATCACATAGGTGACACAGGCTGTCTTTGCCCTGGTATAGACTGACTGTCTATGCTCCATGGCTTAGTCCAGCTGTCAACAACATAGACTGGATGACAAGGACATCAATAAATTTCATTTTCTTCTGTAAAATTATGGGTGAAAATTCCTGTGAATGCTTTGCATTAGCCTCTAATTCAAACAGGCATTTTCATTGGCCCACTCAAGCTGCCAATCATGTACTCAGGCAGTCAATGCAACAGAGCATCGACAGCCAGTCTGTCGGTCGGTGCCTTGGTGCACAGACAGTCTGTCTACACCACTGAGCACAGGCAGCTCGTGTGTGATTCACCCATGTACAGCAGGGGCTCATGTCAGCTGTGTACCCTCCTCACTCACGGTTACAGGGTTTGGTTATCAACTTTTGATAGGTTACTGCCGTGACATGAGTTGTCAGAACTTAGTTCTTTTCAGCTTTAACAACTTCAAGTTTGTGGTCAACTTTACTTGGAAATTTTGAGGCAATCGGTTTCCTAAATTTTTCAAGTAAAGTCAACACAAGAAGCTTGTCTTTACTAAGTTTAAGTGAGTAGACTCAACAGAGTGAGCTAAAATAAGTTAAGGTAACTTTTTTTTTTAAAGTAAGATTTACAATTATATTTTACAGTGTAGTGGGCACTCTGAGAAATGGCCACAGACACAGACATTACATACATGAGGTAATGAGGTTCAGGTGGAAACAATGAGGACGGAGATGACAATCACAAGAGCGGGAAATGCATCAGGACAGGAAGTGAAGGTATATGAAACGGGAGGGAAGGCATTACTACAAAATAAAACCAGACAGAACATCAAAAGACTGGACTGAACTAAAAGTGTGAACTTAACATATAGGACAAGACAACATGATGCGTTCTCTACTATTCTTCCTGTTTTTAATGTTTTTGACAGTTCTAAATCCACTTTCAGTTGTTTCTGCATCAATCTCCTTAGATGTTTTCTCTGCTTGATGCCAATGATTTGACTCTTCTTAAACAGACTAACATCTTTTCCACTACAACAGGATGTGTCTTTCTCCATGTTTGTTTAAGAAAAGAGAAGTTACTCATTCCATCAGATGGACTTTAAGAACTTGTTTCCAGCTGAAAGATAATCACCCATGCTGTAATTATCCAATAGGAGGCTTGTACCTGTTTGTTTAGTTAAATCCAGGTGGCGACTTTTTTTTGCCTGGCAGTGTATGACATTTATAAGGAATAAATTCCTTTCTTTGGAGCTTTGAGTTAAATCCCATTTTTCTGTTTATTCAGTGGAATAAGCAGATTTATAACATTCAGAACCTGCTTACAATAATGTAAGGCTCAGAGTGTGACAATGTAGAGCAGATTAGTTTTACACTCTAAGAGAGTCTGTGGTTGGTTCTGTTGGAGAACCAAAGCCCCGCCCCCTCCCTGTGCATACACATCACACATCACACAGCACTTGGTGTTGTAGTTAGCCATGCAAGAGTCTGAATGAGTGTAATTTGATCAGTGTGGCTCGAGCCTCATGGGACAAACATCCAATAAAGGACATTTCTAGATATGTGTGAATCCATCCAATTTGGGGCCTAATTAAGTGGGACTTACATAGCACAATGGGATAGTTGGTTAGACGAGACTGAAAAATGACCGCAGGCATCAACGTCTGCTGTCTTAGGAGAGCACTACATCCAATAAGGATGGAAGCGTAAGAGGGGTCACTGAGGCGCTCTTTAAATAGGAAGCACATCATTGTAGACGCAACGCACACAAACACACACAGAACAAGCATGCACAGACTGGGTTACTGCGTTCAGAGTATTTAAGCATCTGACTGACCTTTGACCCTTGGCTGAGGATGAAATAATACATTCTAGACAATAAGGAGGACATGTTTCTTAATGTTGAGGGAAAGATCTGTCTTCATAACTTAAGACTTAAGAAGAGTTAAGATATTAGACACTCAACCCCCCCCCCCCCCCCCCCCCCCCTACTGGCCTCTTGAAAATCCTGGAAAAATACACAAAGATGCTCAAAGACCACAGAGTATCTTTATAACCTATGCATTTATCTAAAACACTTCTTTTCTGTTTGGAGGGATGGTTTTTGTACAGTGTAAACTAAAATGATGATAGAAGTCAATTTCTGCAAGCTTAATATATAAAAATAATAACTTGCTTTGTTGGATTTTTTTATATAAAGTATATTAAGTCAACATTTTGAGATAAAAGGTCAAAACCTCATCTTTCCTGTCCGAAAACTTTGACTCTCAATCTCATAATTATGACTGGGTTATCTAGAAATTTGACTGTATCTTACATTGTCAACCTTTAAACTAAAAACAATTCTACTTAATCTAAATAAATTTAGACTTTTACCTCAAAATTTCAACTTTCATATCTAAGATCTTGATTTTAATATCAAACAATTACTACTTTTTATCTCAAAATGTCACAATGTTAGCTAAAACATTTGACTTCTATCTCATAATTTCATCCATTTTTGTAATTTTTTTTAAATTTTGACTTAAAAATCTAACATTTTGATTTTAATATCTTATAATTTCTACATTTTATCTGAAAAAATTTGGACTTTATCTCAAAATTCTGACTCTGTTAACTCAGAATTATGACTTGATCTCAAAATGTATCTTTATCTATTGTTATTAACTTTATTTTCTTACAATTGTACTTCATATCGTAAGAAATAAGACTTTCATCTCTAAGTTTTGACTTTATCTAAAAAAAATGGGCGTTATCTAAAAATTTCTACTCAATTATTTGTGATTTTGATTTAATTACTTACAATTTCCACATTTCATGTCAAAGTTATGACTTTAATATCTTACAATTATTTTTTTAAAAATATATTTTTCAATCTAAAAGAGTCTGACTTTTCATCTTAAAATTTCAACTTGATGTAAAAAATCGACCTCCTCTCAAAAGTGCCACTTTTTTTCTTACCAATTTACCTCTTGTATCAAATATTCTGAGTTTTTATCTCAAACTTTAGACTAAATATGAGCCATAAAACTTTTTAACAAAACCAAGATTATATTTTAGTGGTTTTGATTGGCAGAAATGAGCTTCCATAGTAATGCCTCACCACATGCTTCAATAAAAAAGAAAAATGCTTCTCTCTCACACCAACATAAATGATGCCTTAAAATCTTTGTTGAAGTTCAAGTTAGATTTCGGGCCTTTGAATTTTCAGATTATAGAAAGGTGCCAGCTGCACAGACAGTCCAGAGCCTCCAACAAAAAGAGGGGAACTACTTTGTCTGTAAAAGTGCATTTTCACTTCAGCATTTTCTGTCGTAGAGCGCATAGCTATGGCGTCATATTTGTGTCAAAAGTTGAGCGAGCGATAAAACAGAGGTACAGGCAAATTACCTTGTACCACACGCCCAGAGTAAACTGGCGCACACACTTTTTTAGTCCTCGCCCGCACAAATTCAACAACTGAGAGCATACAGGGAGATGCGAGCAAGTAAAAATACACAGCAAGAGCTAAAAAATGCACAGTGATGGGTTTATTAAACTCTACAGCACGCGCACAAGGAGTTGCTTTGCGCGCACTGGAGTGTTGCAGCGCTCTCCCTCTGAGCACTCTGCTCGCTCGAGTATAAAGTCTTTTGACAGTTTGGGGGCGGAACCAAGGGGCCAGCCCTGCCCTCTTATGATTGGTCAACGGCAAACAGAAACACACAGCTTCCGCCACGGACAGGAAGTTGGTAGCATTGGTAGCGGTAGGTTGGAAGCAGAGTCCTCCTGCAGGAAGAGAAAATGACAGACTCTAAAGAGGTGAGCTATCGTCTCACGTCTAAATGTTTTGCACAAAGTTGTTAATTTTCGGCGCTGTTTATTTCAAGTAACGGCAAAAAAAAGGGCACCCACATGGCGGTGTGTTTCTGTTTAATATCAATTGATTACTACTTTTTATCTCGAAATGTCACAATTTTAGCTAGAAATTTGACTTTTTTCTCATCATTTCATCCATTTTTGTATTTTTTTCAAATTTTGACTAAAAATTCTAAATTTTCGACTTAAATATCTTATAATTTCTACATTTTATCTGAAAAAATTTGGACTTTATCTCAAAATTCTGACTCTGTTAACTCAGAACCATGACTTGATCTCACGTTTAAATGTTTTGCACAAAGTTGTTAATTTTTGGCGCTGTTTATTTCAAGTAACGGCAAAAAAAGGGCACCCACATGTTACTGTTTGCCGTTGACCAATCATAAGAGGGCAGGGCTGGCCCCTTGGTTCCACCCCCAAACTGTCAAAAGTCTGTGACCCGAGCGCGTAGACTTTATACTCGAGCAGCAGAGTGCTCGGAGGGAGAGAGGGAGAGCGCTGCAACACTCCAGTGCGCGCAAAGCAACTCCTCGTGCTCGTGCTGTAGAGTTTAATAAACCCATCACTGTACATCTTTTAGCTCTTGCTGTGTATTTTTACTCGCTAGCATCTTCCTGTATGCTCTCGGTTGTTGAATTTGTGCGGGCGAGGACTAAAAAAGTGCGTGCTGCAGTTTACTCTGCGCGTGTGGTACAAGATAATTTGCCTGTACGTCTGTTTTATCGCTCGCTCGACTTTTGACACAAATATGACTCCATACATAATAGTTAACATCTTGACAGGTTGGTATATCAGAAGAATGCCAGTAGCTCAGTGCAGCTTTGCTTCATTATAAATATCAATGATCTGTAGAACAAGCTGAGAAAAACACAACAACATTTTGGGGAGTTTATGAATTCGTAGATGTAATTCTGCCATCAAGAAGGAGGACGTTCAGGTGAAAGATGACGTAAGGTCACCCTAACTAAAGAGACTCAAACAGGCCACAGGTGAGAAAAAAAACACAGCTTGTTTCCTGCACATGAATTCAAACAGATCCATCACTACAATATCCCGTGATCATAAAAGTGTCTGTTCCAGGGAGTGTCCGCTCCAATATGGGCAGAGATATACAAGAGTCACGCCAGGCCACAAAACAAATTAGTCTCTGTCAGAATCCCTTCAGATGTCTTCCTGTGCATTTCCTGATTTCCGAGCAGAGCCAAAGAAATAAAGGCCTCCTGTGATAGAGAGACACAGAGCCGTATCGGGAGGTCATCTGTGCTTCAAAAGGGAGATATATTAAATTCATTCATCTCAGTCAGTGGGAGTGCCAGTATAGTGGCTTCCATGGGATGAGGGATAGAGAGATCTACCCCTCTCTTTAGGGCCTGCCTGGCTCACCGCCTTCAGAGGCATTGTCTGGAGAAATATCCCCCCTGTAATAGAGCCAATGATTAAATAAAGACAGAGAGGTGTGTGTGCGTGCCTTGCATGGATGCACATGCAAAGAGGAGAGTGAATAGCCAGTGGTTGGGAGGAACTGGTCTTTAGGGAAAAGAAAAGAGAGGAAGAGAGTCGTGAAGGGTTGGAATTATGAGATAGAGTGATAAAGAAAGAAAGAGTGGAAGTAAAAAAAACACAAAGGCCACCAGGAGGACAGAGGAAGTAGATAGTAAGAAGTGAGAGACCTCGTTTATCATGTCACTATAACGTGATCATACAACACTCACACTCACATAGGGGACAGATAAAAACGCCACGTATCACTAAAACACAAAACCTGATCCGCTAAGATTCAAAACAAGCGCTTATTTGTGCGTGCAAACTAAAAATTGCATGTGCTATTAGTGGGCTTGTTGCTGGTGATCTACGATGACAGCTCACGCAGTTGATAACAGGTACAAATGTGGTGCAGACTTTCCTGATTTAAATGCAGATTTTGTATGTTGTACCATCTGTCTCCATGGAGAGTTTGGGAGAGGAAAATGGTTGTAAACAAAAAACGGAAGAGGTATGGAGTTGGAGATCTAAGTAGAGGAAATAAAAATAGCAACACAGTCAAAAACAGTGCTATAAAGATTTATATTTAGGGACTGAGCCTGACGTAAAGCTCAGCAAAGACCATCTTTAACCTTACTGATTTTTTTTTTCTTTGTTCTGTCTTTGTCTTAACCCTGAATTTATTCATAATGCCTTCAAAGTGCTCAAAACCATAAAAAACAAACCACAAAATTCAGTAAAAGCAAAAAAAATGTATGAATCCATTGTTTTTGTATTGATACATGCTCCACAGCTCCCCCTAGGTGAGAAAAATATAGCCCTTCCTGTTATTAAAGCTACAGGTCTTTTTTTTTTTGAAATTTTGATTTTGCACAACTATCATGCTTAATATAAAAAAAAAATATTGCAAAAAGGAAGTTGGGAAATTTAAGTTAAATGTTGGATTTTGACAATTTCTAGAGTACAAACTTGAAAAAACCAGTCATGTGTTTTTCGGCTCATCTTTAAATTGGTTAGATCTTGCTGCACATACCGCGGTTACTATAGTCGATGGCTTCTTATTTAGATGATGTGTACATGCGCACATAAAGATGAGGGCCCTCTTATCACAGCTTGTAGCCTCGATTTTTAAATTATTATCTTTGGTTTTCTGTACTCTGGCGGCTATTAAAGTTCAGTTTGTTTTGTTTTGTTTTTTCGAAACACGACACAATCGGGTTTCTTGTTTTGGCTTCATTACATAAAGAAAAGCTGTTTTGGGTAATTTATTTCATCCCAAGTGTGAAGTGGATATACTTGCCCATCCTGTGTGACATAGCATTCAACAACTGAGACAGCACACCAGAAAAAAGTGCTCTGGGAGCTGCTGGCACTAACTGTGCTGGTGTGCTGGAATGATCCAATGAAAAGAAAATGCAGGGCCTTTTGGTATGGTGTGGTATATAGCATGGCTCCTTGTTGTGACTGGCTCCAAATCAGCCCTTAGCTCATCCAACAGCTCAAAATTAGCATTGCTAGATAGATGTCTCTACTATTTCTATTTTTGACAGTCCAAATATGTTGACATGGGCACAGCAGCCATTTCTGTTCAATGCCGTACCAGTGTGCACCTGCCTTCAAACTTACTACACTGTAAAACTTTTATGTAAATTTACAGCAGAATCCCAACAGTAATGTAGTGTATTTTGGTATGACAGTATAATACTGTAACAAGCAAGGCATTCTGGGACTTTTAACACCCACCTATGATCCAAACGGTCAAATACTCCTACTTACAGTAATTCACTGTTAATTGTTACATTGCAGTTAACAAAGGCATTCTGAGTAATGCTTGTGAGCTGAAGCTCTGCTAAACAGCTGGGAGGGGGTAAGTCCTGTTTAGTAGGGTACTGGTGAAAGTACTGCCATAAATATACTGTATTTCTACATTTATACAGCAATTTACAAATACATTTACTGTTTTAACTTTTTACAGTAAAATTAAAATTTACAAAATTACTTTACACAAAGTTTTTGGGTGTAAATATCAGGAAAAAAACAAATACTGCAATCAGTTTCAGGTGTGATAGACCACATTGTGGGTGCTTAGTAATTACATTTACATCTCCTCCTTCCAGTGTTTTGTGCATTCTGATAATCGTCTTATATCCTGCGTACTCATGAAGGCAGACACGCTAAATTGATTGCGTATGCTTTTTTGCTCATTTAACAGACACAATCCTCAGTGCACCCGGTTAGTAAATCAGCTTTGTACGCTCTGTAAAGTTTGCAAGTGATTTTATGCACACAAACCTGTGGTAGATCAGGCCCTTTGTGTATTAAAACAACCCACATAAACAACAACATTTACGCCCGGGGGTTTGAAAAAGAGATCAAGTCTTGAGCGTGTGGCAGCACACACAGACAGAAAAGCCTCAAATAAACATATATACGTTCTAGGCGAGAGGATTCGAGCGCGGCAAACTATGATTCATCGCAGCCTTCATGGTGAAGTCTCATCTTTGATCGACCTGAGAGTGTGTTTTGCTCTCCTCTGCCTCCTTGAGTTGTTAAATTGGCTGTTGAGTGAGAGACAGAGAGCAGGAGAGTGCATGGATGAAGGTTCAGGAGACGAGGAGAGCGTGTGAGGAAAGCAGGTAATGAAGGCAGGAGGAAGAAGGGGAAGGAAAGAAGTTAGGGCGGGCGAGGAAGTGCACAGAATAAATAGTCGGAGCCAGATGGAGAGGCCAACACCTGCTTTACACTTTATGAAGGGGAGGTGTTTGCAGTGGAGAGAGAGAGCTTTTGGCTCTGTAGCTCTAACCTGGCAGGATTAAAAACCCTCAACATGCTCCTTTATTATCCAAGTCTCTTAAAAGCTGGAATGACTGAGAGCAGCTCCCAAATACAAACATAAATGTCTGTTTCCAGGAAGTCATTTAACATTTTGTCAATGATTGCTTCAACGACTTCTTAAATGCCTTGTAGCCTTAAGTAAACTGTGAGTTAAAATGTCAGCTCTGAAGAAAAATGGGCATTCACACATCAAAAAAGGTTTTCTTAACTGCAATTACAGCCTGTTCTGCAGCATTAATGCCTCCTAGATCCACTTTATAGCACTAAATACTGCGTGGGAGGGAACATGTGAGAAAGTGATGCGTGCCTGAGTCCAAGATGTACTTTAAGAGCAGGAAGGTGAGAAGGACGCAAACGCTTCAGTCTGGAGACTGAGGTACTTGTGACAATTTGCGCTTAGACATTCAATTTAAGGCTTTATTTTGCAGCTTATTCCATTTCCCACAGAAGAGGCTTGATTCCCTGGTGGAAACCTAATTCTGTGACAAATTCAGAGATAGAGGGATCCTTGGGAGACTAATAGATGTGTTTCCAAGCTGCCAGTATTGTTGTTTTGACAATGCATCTCACAGCACTTCACCAATTTCCCAGAATCGTGCTATTCACAGCAGCAAGGTTTGCCAGTATCAGAGCTATTGAGCACTTTTCTTGTGTAAAAGGCCTTTTTTCCTTATTCATGCTGCAGTCCTTCAGCGCTGTCTTCTGTGGCCTGTATCAAAAACTGCTCCATTGATGCTGTCATCCCCACAGCACATTTGTGTTCCTTTTATTTG